>JADBJO010029741.1:15000-18690 GCA_016801955.1 Conus betulinus
TTCACTTTGCAACTAGATCTAGTGAAAGGTATTATGCGAAGAATGGCGTATAGTAACAAAAACAAGGACGATAAATGTGTAGGTAGTAGGCTACGTAACCAATGTAGTTAATCAGTTCCCCAGATGTCAGTGTGAGGCCCCCGAGCCTGGTCTGGAACTGATTATCATCAGGTGTGGGTGTGCTGGCCATGCCCCTGCCGCTATCTCCGTCACGACGACGTGGAGAGGCTGACCGCCATGTCAGTAGTGTATATGTGTGTTGAAAAGGACCACAGGATTCTCCGTCACGACGACGTGGAGAGGCTGACCGCCATGTCAGTAGTGTATATGTGTTGAAAAGGACCTCAGGATTCTCCGTCACGACGACGTGGAGGCTGACCGCCAGGTCGGTAGTCCGACGTGATTTTCTGCTGTGTGGGTGTACCCTGTAGGACTCCACTTCGAGATGTATTCGTGAGCGGCTCTGGCTGCCGTATGAAGACTGTGACTTTGGCTTGTTGCAGCCAGCCTTGTGGACTGCGTCTGTTAGGACACTACTGACGGTGCAAGTGAGAACTGTGCCCAAAAAAAAAAAAAACCAAACAAAAACTTAATGTGTCAGTTCTGAGATCGACGGTTGAAGCTCCTTGTGTTTGTTGCATGCCTTTGACGGTTGTGACGTGTATTGATTTTGTGCTGATTTATGTTAATGATTTAGGGTGGTATGTATTTATAATGTTTTTGATGGTTTAGGCAGCATACCCAAGGAAAAGCTTTTAAACTTGTGTGTTGCCTGGCTGTCCGTGTTCGTGTGGTATTGATGCGTGTGGTGAATAATCGTTACATGCATCCAAACTTCTGACAGTGAGAGTCAGATAATAATGCACACAACACCGCACCATTCGTAGCAGTGAGAATCCTTTCAACTTTCTAGTGGCATTTGTTCCAAGTCCTTATCATGATATATCCTCTGCCACTTTTTCTTGTTCTTGTTGTTTGTTGTTGTTGCTTTTTTTTTTTTTTTTTAATTTGTGGCGTACTTTACACCTCCTGGTATGCAACTGGAAGCCATGGTTCTTGATGACCCGGGTGACGACTATGAGATTTGATGGAGTTCCTGACATGTAGTGATTTGTGAAAGGAACAGAGGGTGTAATACTATAACACTTCCGCAGAGGATAGGAAAAAAAAAACAACAACAAAGGAAATGCTATTACCACACTTAATTGGCTTTAGCTTCTCATATACCAGCGCTAATGGTTTACATTTGATTACAAAACAGTGATAGAAAAATATACATAAGCACTTTGATGGTATTGTACTCTAGCAAAGGGAGAAAAAGAAGTTATTTCGTTTCTCTGGAATTATTTGTGACATTATCCGCACACACACACACATTACTATTACTACTACTATTACTACTTCTACTACTATTGCTGCTGCTGCTGCTGCTGCTGCTGCTGCTGCTGATGATGATGATGATGATGATGATAATGATGACGATGATGCCGCTGCTGCTATTAGTGCTACTACTACTTCTAACTTCTTCTACTACTGCTACCACTAATAATAACTGTAATTATAATAAAAGTAATAATTTCCTTATGTATAATTCATCCATCTGTGACTAGTCATTTTTTTTATGACTCTACAATCATGTATGTGTCCTAGCTATTTTAAATCCTTTGAGAGTGAAATTACTCTAACGAAGTTCTGATGGAAATATATGGCAAGGCAAACAGAGAATCACAACTGGACTAGGGTGCAATCAAACTTAAAAGGGGTTGTTGGTATGTTCGTTCATGTGTGTGACTGGACTACAGTTCAAAGGATTATGGGCAACACTAGCATCAGCATTTTGAAGATCAGGGCCGCGTGTCCGGGAGTGGAGTATTTTAACGGTCACAACAACGCAGGGACCAGCATCCAATGGGTCAATGGTTTCTGACTGCCAAAGCAGCTTGGCAGACTTCTCAGCAAATCAGGGAGTGGTCTACAGTGTATGTGGCAATGTTTCGACTTTCTGTAAGATGCACGTAGAATTGTCAAAGGAAATATATGCTAGTGTTGACCTTCATCGTATGGAATACTGGTGTACCGACTACCACTGGGAAACAGAGGTGAGATATTCACCTGATTCTTCTTTACGTTATGGTGTTGTGAAATGCAGCGTCCATTCTCATGAAAAATTGTTCTTCCTATCAACACACAACCATATCTATATCATACATAGTGACAATCCCTGTCCTTACAATCAATGTCAAACAACTTAGACATCTGAATTTAACAATCAAATATGTATCAAAATATTCCGGATATTTACATGCACCAATTTTTAGCGGAATCTCGGGGTTTTGGGATATAGAACTGAGGGGACCACCTGGACATGTTATCATGATTAGTAAACAACAATATCCGGAGTTTGGTAAAAGTGTAAAACAGCGCTACTACGGAATGCAAAATGAGATGAAATGGTATGAATACATGTTGGAAGTAGTTTACGTCTCAAAAACCTCATATCTTCCGGTTAGGGTTCCTGATACTACAGAGAACTCTAACATAAGGCTATATTTTTCTTCACTTGCCAGGGGAGAAAAACCACTCCAGCTTTATTATTTTCCTGCTAAGTTCAATTGTTCTGTGGCTCATTACTCTAAATTTCGAGATCACCTACACTGTAATGTAAAGTGGGAATGTGAAAAGGGACAGGACGAAACAGAGCACTGCTCCTACAGCAGTCCTGCCTGCCAGGGGTGGGTGACTTCACAAAACAAATGCTTCAGATCGTACGAGACTTTCCTTGGCCATTCTCGACCGTCTGTTGTTTTCGGTTATTACTGTGCGGAGATTGGTGGACGACTAGCTTCTATCAAGACAAGGAAAGAGCAAGATGACTCTGTGCATGTATTCACAAAATATTTAATATTTTCAGTAGCTTTGGGCTTTACGTCAGGTTGGAATAATGTTCCTTTCATGTATAGCAAATTTCGTAAATGGTCTGACAGCACATTCATATATAACATGAATCACATCAAATCCGTGTATCCATACTATCCTTCCAGAATCATTCAGACAGCACTGTTTAGAAACATGGAATTTCGCGGATATTACCAGCTTAAGTTTGAAATATACTTAGGAGCGCTTTGTGAAAATTCTCGATCCCCAAGAATATTCCTTCCCCAAACTGATTTACCTCGCCAGCGCTACTCCAATCCAAGATTGAAACTACTCGCCAGCCTCTGTTCTTTAATCCAGAGACTACTCGCCAGCCTCTGTTCTTTAATCCAGAAAAGCATGCGGTGCACGAATTTTTGTTTCTTTGATGCAAACAAAGTAAAGCACTCACAACATGCCACGTTAAATGAATGCCAGTTACAGGTGGAAGACTCATGAAACGCTCCGTACCAGAAGCATTAAAGATACATACATCCTGTATAGATGTGATGACGGTGCAACAATGGTGCCTTATACTTTTGTGTGTGACCATAGACAGGACTGTCCACTCAACAGTGACGAGTCTTTTTGTCAGAATCCATCATGCGATGGGTTTCTGTGTTCTGGTGCTCAGTGCATATTTCACACACAGCGTTGCAATGAACATTCAGATTGTGGGGATGAACATGATGAAAAGGGTTGTGATGAAGACGAACTCTTTCATTTTCCGGTCAAGATGAACTGAAAAAGCAAAGGTTTTTACATCAATTTGGATGG
>JADBJO010029742.1:2500-12500 GCA_016801955.1 Conus betulinus
TAACTTCCCTTGGTTGGTTTCTAGCACCGCAGTGTTAATAGCGTAGTCTTCAAGATCTAATGTCCTAAGTGCAAGTTATTGAGATCTTTGACAAGTGGGAAAAAATAAAGGAACAGTTTAAAAAGGGGGACTAAATTAACAACTGGTGTAAAACAATGCCGCACCAACTACGAACAACCAAGAATAAAGCATGAAACTGCAAGGAATGGTACGGGAAGACAGAACAACTTCTTAGTTAATCTCATACTAACGTACAAAATCGAAGTGAGGACCAAGGGTACTTAGACTCCTCCAGGGATATTACGGGAAGTAAAGAATCCGGACTCGTTAGGTTAACTCGCTAAATCTAAACCTCACAAATTTAGTGAGGACTTAATTTAGAATTCCAATCCATTGAAGATTCCTGTATAAAGCAAGGCCAAAAAACGCAAAACAAATACCAAAAGAACATAAAATGAAACAAAACGACAAAAAAAAACTTTTTGGATTTTTAAGAATACATGATATTTATTTCTCCGACCACAATGAGTGCATTTTATAAAATTGTGAAAATTTTGTTTTGAAAGAGTTACGTAAGTGTTAATCCACAAGATAATTGATCTTACAATGGTCTAAAAGCCATTTCACAGCGGGCTAAAACTAATATTGTCGTACCGATGTTGGCTGATATTGGTGGGTTGGACAACATGTACTCCGGATGAGCCCAAAATTTCTCTAGTCTTCGTTCTGAGTGGTTTTCACACGCATTTGTTCTGTAATATTCCAGATTCCCTTTGGAAATGACAGAGAAAATGTTGAGTTAAACTGCATGCATTTGTCATCACGTTCTTCACACTTTTTGCCACTTTACAATCAACTCTTTCGTTACAATATAAGACAGCAGTGTTTTACATTCGCTGGGTACACATAGTACATGTTTTTAAAAACCCCTCGGTCACGTTGGGCTCAATATCTTTGAAGGACCACCAATGTCGTTCAAGCGGTTAAGTTTGCAAACCTAAATCAACGCTGTTAGTACCTATTCATATAACATAACAACAGCCTACTCTTGATGTGTGTATGGTAGGAAACTGAGTGACCGCACATGACGACCTTGAACATTAAAGTCACTGGTGGACAGGGGTAAAAAACCTGAGTTCATCATAGGAACACGTTAGGATGGGTGACATCTTTGTATTAAAAAATTTATTATCGATGAGTTAGATACAATGATTGCATTAATTATACATTGATGATGATTCTACATTGGATTGATTGATTATTTGTTTCGTATGATTAGCCATGAGGTTGAGGCAAGAAGATCATGAATGGTAAATTTGCTATGAAACTTTAGTTCTTGAGTGATTACCATGACAAGGGCTCTCTAACTACATGCCACTCTCACTATCAACCAAGAGCCTGAGCAGTGTTACAAGACACTAGTAATTGTGTCATAAAACAAACACAAACCGAGGAGTCATTCTGAAAAAGGCACATCCCTTAACTGGATTAAACTCTGTAACTGTGTGTCGTTTCATCAGGCGTGTATCAAATGGCGCCCGTGTATCGCGTGGCTCAACGGCCGAGATAACTACATCAAAGGCTAAAGACGAATCACCCGCATCATAAAAGAAAGGCTTAAAAGAACAGAGAGAAAGCTAACATCAGCTTAAAGACCGAATCAAAACAAATAAAGAAAGGATAGAGAAAGAGCGAAGAGAGAGAGCGAGGATGAAATAGAGTCCGGTGAAAAAGAGCGATTTCATTCTTTCTTCCGGTTTCCCGGATGTGATTGGGTGGGTTGTTCTCTCTTTCCTCACCACACCCACCCTCACCTCTCCCCAGGCCACTTCCACCTCCCCCCCCCCCTCCCCCGCCCCCCCACCCCCCCCGCCTTCCCTGTATCCAGCTGTTCTCGCATGTTGTGAATTTCGTACTTATTGTCTACCCTCTCTCCTCCCAGGGTCCTCCACCAGACTACCCTTCACCTGGGCCCTCCACCCTCCAGCTCTCCTTCCTACACACCTCCCCCCCACCCCCCCCCCCCCCCCCCCCCCCCCTACCCACACTCTCCCCAGCGCTTGTAAGCGTTTTGTATGAGAGCTTGCAAGCTTTACAAAATGTAGAAATGGAAAATTACGGTTACCACACCGAAAAATGGTTATTTCCACGGCCGAAACATAAAGAAATATACAAAACAAAGCAAAGGTTATTTAATAAACTGTAAATATTAAACTGATGAAAGGATTTTTCTGTAATAATGGCCTAGTTCAAATCTAGCAAAGAACAGCCATAAGAGTGAACCAAACGATGCGCCCAAACATCGCAGCCTATATGAGGAAAGAGAGGGTATTGACTGGTGCATTTTTCGTGTCTGATGTGTCGTAACGTGTGAAGAAATTCATTTGTCTCCGTTGCGTTGTTTGAATTACTTACACAGGCTGAGTTACAGTCTGATTTGTAATGTTTATTTGTATGTTGGTCTTTACTCAATAAACGCTGTAGTCTATTTGAGTTTTCATATTATTTCCACATGAAAGAAGACAGTTATCGCAATAACAGTTATTCCACACGAAAAGCAGTCAATTATAATGTTAAGGTTTTTTTTTTTATAATAACTCTTTTTTCAGGAAAAATCTCACTGTTTCAGCAATCAATCAATACCCCCCCCCCCCCCCCCAACCGCTATCCGAAAAAAAGAAAGAAAAAACCCAACCACCAAACCTACCCAAAAAAACCAGATCCCAAACATTTCATTCAATACCCTACCCCAAAATTACTTTATCTCATTACTAGCTGTCATTTTAAAAACAAAATCTATATTCATTTCAAATTAAACCCGTTTTACTATGATAATCAACCATGTTCAGAGCCCCTAATTAACCTAAACAACAAAACAACATAAAGTAAAAATGTTGTGTTCACCTAAAAATGGCTGTTAGACACACCCGTTTTTTAACTATTTTCATGTTGAGACAGTAGGACTCTTATACACGGGACTTGCAACCAAAACTTTTGGTACCGAAATCGAAACTAAATTTTGTAGGCCGCCGAAATCATCATGCACTACTGCACCGAGACATTGTAGGCCCCTGTGACACAGGCACTGCACCGTAAGCCCCCCGCCAGTGATTCCTCCTGTTTGACACACTTTCTATAGCCCTTTTCCCCCCCCCAGTGATCATCTCCCATTCCCACCCCCCCCTCCCCCCCCCCCCCCCCCGCCCCACGCACGAACTGATACTCCCCAAAGTAGGGTTACCTGAGACAGGTGCGATGAGATGATAGAAGTGTGTGTTTCCAATGCCACCGCCCCGCCCCCCCCTCTCCCCGCGGAAAGATAGCCGTCTTCCCTCCATGACACAGCGGAAAATCAGACCCCATAGTGACGTATGTGACCGATGGAAACGGATTTTTTTTTTTTAGGGCAGGGCATTTGGGCAAGAGGATAAGGTCGAGGTGCCTGGGGAGACGATTTTTTGGTCCCCCAAAGAAGGTAATTCATGATCACAGAACCTGCTAGGATAACACAAAGCGAAACAGTTGTGTCACTGTCTGTCTGTGTGTCTCTCTGTGTGTCAGCCGGTTTGGTCTGTCTGTCTTTATGTCTGTCCAACTGAATCAACAATCAACAGTCCCAGCACTCTACCTTGCCAGTATTGTGCAGAACCCTGATATGGTCTGAGTGAAATGCAGCCTGGTTAAAAATAAGAATCATTCATGCCACGCTGTTCTAACAAATCGCATGGACTACTGACATGCGAATATTAACAGGAATGAATTTTTTTCTGGAGAAATGTTTTATTGACTTTGCAATGACTTTTGACACCATCGACCACATGTTATTACGTAGAAAATTATTATTACATGGCATAATAGGAAATGCATTTCACTACATTCCACCATTCTTAAACGGTCACCAACAGTGTGCGTGTCTTGATTCCACAACATTAAATATATCACCTGTCAGGTATGGTGTACCTCAGGGTTCAATGCTGAAGCATCTCCCGTTTCTAATCCATATGAACAATGTTCTTCTTCATACTGAAGAAGCCTGTGAACTTTGGGGGAGGGGGGTACTCAAGTTTCAGTTTTTATGAAGGAGGTCTCATTGCGTGCGGACTAGTCCATAAACGCTACACTACATCTGCTAAGTTTCGAGATCACACTGCACATGATTTAAAGCTGCTGGATAGTTAATTAATAACTAAGATGAGAGAAACAGATGTCTGACCTACGCATTAGCCCCAACGCCCTGGTCAGACCTTGGGTCCCTACCTAACATTGGCTGTGCCATTATTATCTTGTATGTGTGTGCGGTGAGTGTACACGTGCTTGCATATGTGTCTGCATGGATGTATGGGCACGGGCCCATGCATGTGTGTGCGTGTATGTGTTATATTATTATTATTCTTATATTGGGTATTTGTATAGCGCCTATGCTCGGTCACAGACCAAGCTCTATGCGCTTTACAATAAACACACTACCTCACTCACTCAACGGGCTGCCTACCCAGGTAGAGCCGGCCGAAGAGCAGCCTACTGGTGCTCACTCAGTCGTTTCCCGTACCATTCAAATACCAGCCACTCATTTTCATTTATCTCATTTATTCCTCCAGTTTCTCATTTAAAAGGGAGGAAAACTGGAGGAATAAATGAGATGTGTGTGCATGAATGTGCGAATGTGCATATGTATGAGCGAGTGTGTGTGTGTGTGTGTTGTGGGGGGGGGGGGGGGGGGGGTCAGGTCAGGCTGTGTTTTTGTTTTCTCTTGTGTTAATATAAATCATTACTGTTCTTATCAGAAACAATGTCTGGATGGCGAGGAAAGGACCAGATCAGTAAGCATCATTCTGCTTGCCTCTCCTTTGGGGAATGACGATGAATTATTGGTTAATAGATCTCCCTGTCTTTATCACTAGTGACCCCGCTCTTTGTCTCCATCTATCCCAGCCCCCCTCCCCACTCCCCCCCCCCCCCCTTTCCACTCTCGCTAAAATCTCCCCCCCTCTCCTTTCCTCTCTTTATCTAGGGCTCTCTCAATCTCTCTGTCTCTGTCTCTCTCTCTCTCTCTCTTTCTATCTCCTCCTCTCTCTATCATTTCAACACCTCTTCATTCATTCTCTCTCTCTTTCCTCCCTTCCTCCTCCTTCCCCCTTTCTCTGTCCGTCCCTATCTCTCTTCCTCTTTCTCACACCATCTCTACTCTACTTCCCTCTCTCTCGCTCTCTCTCTCCTCTCCTCTCTCTCCCCTCCCTGTTTCTCTCTTTTCTCTCTCTCTCCTCTTTCCTTCCCCCCTCTCCCTCATCGCTCCCTCTCTCTTTCTCCTCTCTGTCTTCTCTCTCAGCTTCTCCCCCTCTTCTTATTCTTCCCTCTCTCTCTCTTTCCCTCTCGCCCTCTCTTATCTGTCTGTCGTCCTTTCTTCGCATACCTCATTTTTTTTCTCTCTTCCTCCCTCCTCTCTTTCATTTTTTTCTCTCTCTCTCCCTCCTCTGAGAGAGAGCAATCTCCTCTCTCTCCTCTTGTTTGTTTATATTTCCTTCAAGAGACCCTCAGGTTTTCCGTTTATGGGGACCCTCTGTCAGACGAGAGAGGAGAGAGAGGAGAGAGAGAGAGAAGAGAGAGAGAGAGAGAGAGAAGAGAAGAGAGAGAGAGGAGGAGATGGGAGAGCAATGATCATGTGGCGAAGGAGAGAGAGAGAGAGGGGAGAGAGAGAGAGAGAGAGAGAGAGAGATGAGAGAGACGAGAGAGAGAGAGGAGAGGAGAGAGAGACGAGGAGGAGAACAATGATTTATAGAGAGAGAGAGAGAGAGAGAGAGTGAGAGAGAGAGATACCAGAGAGAGGAGACACCACACACACACACAACAAACACACACACACACACACACAGAGAGCGAGAGCGAGAGTAGAGAGAGAGAGGACAGACAGACAGACAGAGACGATAGAGACAGAGCCCAAATACCCTCACGCTATGTTGCGATCTGAATGACAAAATTCGTCCCTCGGTGAACAAAGGAAACGTTTCGCTCGTGCTTCAGTTTCGGAACAAAATAGGGGGGATGAGAGAGACAACGACAACGATGAAAAATTTGGACTTCACTCTCCGGAACCGGAAACCCAAGCCGGATGTTTCAAACCGCCCGTCATCACACTTCTGCGACAATGACATTGGAACACGTGACAAGTTGCCGATCTGGGATGAAGAGTTATCTCTCCTGACACGACAAACCGAGAGTTGATGGGCTGGTGGGGGTGTGGGATGGGGGTGGGCGGGGGTGGTGGACAGGGGGAGATGGGTGAAGTGGTGGAGGTTGTGTTGTATGGGACTTCATTAGATTTAGAAGCATAAAGAAAAACTAAAATGTGCTTTCTTCTGCAAATAATAATTTTGAGCGAAAAAGAACCATTACGTCCGCAGTTGTTCTTTGGTTTGTCTGTTATCAAGATGAATTAAGTGCTTTTTTCTCATGAAAACAATAATTTCGAAAAGAAAACAATCCTTACCTAGGCCGCGTGCCGTTTGGTTTGTCATTCATCAAGATTATAAAGTGCTTTCTCTCATGACAAATAAATAAATAAGTAAAATAAAATAAAAAGAAAACTATCATACCAGACTCCTTTTTCATTCTGATTGTCTTTCATAAAGATTATAGAGTGCTTTTCCCTCATTGAAACAATAATTTTTTGAAATGAAAAGATCACTACTACTAGAGCTATTTCTCATTTTTATTGCCAGTCATCAAGACTATAGAGTGCCTTTCTCATGAAATAATAATTTGAAAAAGAAAACAATCATTACCCCCACTTCTCATTTTTATTCTCTGTCATTAAGATCATAGAATGCTTTTTTCATGGAAACAATAATTTTGAAATGAAAATGTCATTACCAGAGATATTTCTCATTTTTTTCTTGTCTGTCATGAAGATTATAGAGTGCTTTTTCTCACGGAAAACAATAGTTTTGAAATGAAATTACCATTACCAAAGCCATTTTCATTTTTATTGTCTGTCATAAAGATATAGAGTGCTTTTTCTCATGGAAACAATAATTTGGAAATGCAAACATCATTACCAAAGCCATTTCTCAGTATTCTTGTCTGTCATCACGATGATAGCGTGTTTTTTCCTCACGGAAACAATAAATTTTGAAATGAAAATATTACCAGGGCATTTCTCATTTTTGTTGTTTGTCATCAAGATTATAGAGTGCTTTTCTCAGGAAAGCAATAATTTTGAAATGAAAATAATCATTACCTCGCCGCTTCTCATTTGATTTGTCTTTCATTAAAATTTTTCAAAAATCAGCTGACCCGATTTAATTAAACAAAACGTAGTGAAAAGATGGAATCTTGCACATTGACAGAACCCATCAAATATGAATGCTGTGCAGTAGTACGGATCCCAATCAAAAAAAAAAAAAAAAGAAAGAAAACGAACTTTGGTCGGTTTGAATGTGACGGAGGTCTGCGCTGTCCCCTTCTATTTTTCACCACGTTTGACGACCTTCAGCTATCTGATAAGTCAGAGAAGAAAGAAACAACTCTATGACGTATCTAAGGAAGCCACGAATAGTGAAGCCAGGTACTGTGGCGATTCTTTTCCACTTCTGGAGACTTCAGGATATTTCCCCCGCGTATGCCACCTGTCACACGACCGAACAGTAATATCAGTGTAAATGAGCATCGGGGGCATAATTACCTGTTATTATGAATAATACTTACTTGCTTTCGCGAGTTACAGTTGCCTGCTTCATGGTGATTCAGTGATTTGCAACTTTTTTTTCTCTCTCGTAAAAACCGTTTCTTTGTTCAGATTATTTGACGAATTATTATGATTTGAAATCACTTAGTTCTATATTTTATTATAAAGAACATTTTCAAGCTAATGTTGCTCGATTTTTTTTTGTTCCCAATTGTTACAAAATTTTGTAACCTAATGACCGTCAACCAAATTATAACATCGTTTAAGCATCATTATAAAATGAAAAATATAACCGTCAAGTGATACTGTGCGTTCTACCATTGTATTATACTAGTCACTAAAGTTAAGCACAGGCCTTTGCACACAGGGGGTTGATTCATCCCTTCAAAAAACATTGTTTTTTTTTTTTGTTATGCGGCAACCAATGATGGAATCTCACACAGCAGTGTGTAATCCAGCCTGTGTCAACTGGTAGTGCGCACGGGGGGTCTTGGTGACCTCGTTACCGCGCGGGATAAAAAGTGCAAAGTTGCGTTAACTGTGCCTGTTTTGCATCAAGCTTGCTGGCGACACAAGATGTGTAAAATGAAAAAATTCTTTTTTTTTTCCCGTGCAAGAGCAGTCTCTCAAGTGAGAGTTTTATGCCCCTTCTTTTGGCTGTTTAAGCGCGGGGGTTGGTTGGTTACTGTCTCCCCCTTTTCTCACCATGCCACCACGAAGAAAACTTAGCACCTTTGACAAAACCAGGGCGATTGCGTGGATACAAGATGGCATTGCAAAGGCTGAAGTGGCGCGACGACTTGGTGTGCATCATTCAGTTTTATTGTTAGACTGAATCAGCGTTTTTAGGGCGACCAACAGCGTGAAGAGAGGCCACGGTCAGGTCGGCCTAGGCAGACTACTCCCAGAGAAGATCGTTTCATCGAGAGGCAGGCCCTATTGCAGCGGGATACCACTTCCACCAGCATCCAAAGGCAGCTTCGTATGGCAAATAACACCATCCTCAGCCGTCAAGCCATACGAAACCGTCTTCACCACTTCGACCTCAGATCACGTCGCCCAGCTGTTAGACCATGACTGCTAGCAGCCCATAGGCTGGCTCGCCGAGCTTTCTGCCATCGTCATGTGAGATGGAACCAACAACAGTGGTCCCAGGTCCTCTTTTCAGATGAGTCGCGGTTTAGTCTTGAACACAATGACTGGCCGAACTAGAGTTTGGAGGCGTGTTGGTGAACGTTACATTGATGCAGCTGTTCGCCAGACCAGGGCCTTTTGGGAGGATCTGTTATGGTATGGGGTGCCTTCAGCCTCCACCACAAGACACCCACTCTACCATTGATTGAAACCTCACAGGCATCCGCTATCGGGATGAAATCCTGGCGCCTTTCGTTGTTCCGACCATGCAACGGATAGGACCCATGGCAGTCTTCCAAGACGACAATGCTCGGCCACATAGGGCCCGGGTGGCCGAAAAACTTCATTGTGCAGCCCGGCATCAACAGGATGATCTTCCCGGCGTATAGTTCCGACCCTCAATCCCATCGAGCATATGTGGGGATGAGTTGGGGAGACGTGTGAAGGAGAACCATCCACCTCCCAGAGACCGCCAGGATCTCTTCCAAATGTTGCAACTGGAATGGCAGAGAATCCCTCAGAGGGTCATCAGAACACTGGTCAACTCGATGAGGAGTCGCTGCTGCGTGGAATGTCTCGCCAATGGCGGTGGCCACACCCACTATTGAAATGATTTTGTGAACTGAACAGATTTTGCGAACTTTGATTTCGACCCATCCTCTGTTTAATTGTCTGTAAATCAACAACCGTTCATTCGATCCCAATGAAATTCAATGTACGTTGGGAACAAGATAATGAATTAAATCCGTTCCCAATTTCAAAATCGTGGCTTTTATATTTTGGAAATTATGCGGGTACATGTAAACTGTGCTTAAACTTAAAGGTTCCAACTTTTAGCTTTCACACTTACCTGCTTTCACACTGTGATCGGTTAAAGAGAAAGGTTAGTCGGAAAAAACAAGGCGTGTTACCGTATGTGGCAACAGAATAAACGAATTTGGTGGAACTACACAAAGAAAACTTCAAACAAATTCAGGAAGAGCCTAGACCTTAGTAGAGTCAGAGTGCAAGAACAAATCAAGGATGCCCCATCAGATGGATCCTTCCCCCTGATTTATTATGGTGTCATTCTTGGATGAAACCTCACCTTCCTACTACGTTTCCTTAAAATCAATTTTAGCAAGAAGTACTGTAACATCTTCTTGTCAGATAGACATATTGATTTTTAAGAGAAAATTGCAGATC
>JADBJO010029742.1:17500-18689 GCA_016801955.1 Conus betulinus
ACACAACAAGCACACACACCCACCACACCCACTACCAACACACACAACACACACACACACAAACACCACACACACACACACACACACAACACAAACAACACACCAAAAATTCAAAGCAAAAACAAACAAAAACAAAAAAAAAATCAACAACCCCCAAACCCAAAAAAAATCGAGACACGAAACAAACAGTAGTAAGATTGCACGAGAGTCGAAATGCGAAACATTATGAACTATTACAACCATAGTGCACTAAAATGAAAATCATTCAACAAGGATTCAACAAACAGAGTCGTGGAAGGAGGGTAATGGATAGGGTATGGAGAGAGAGAAGAGGAAGGCAGGATGACAAAAAAGAGACGGTTGAATATGAATACATAACTTTTCACCCATAACTTAACAGAATCGCGGTTTTGGTACTGTTGATAACCCGCGAGTATTTTAAAAGTTCCCGAGTTCACCCAGAATATTGAAAGGGCAAAACCCCCCCCATTCTTCGTTCTTCGACTGATCTACTTTTTGGGGAAACATTTTAACAGAGACTTGCTCCAAACATTGTCAGCAGCTTTATGTGACGGATCAGATGACGTTTCATGACATACCATTCGATATCTTTGTTTTTAACTGATGCAAGGGTGACTGATATTGTGGAAAGAAATGACGTGCCTTTCTATTCCCTGCTTTCTTAACGGGCTCTTGCTTCTTAGTTTAATAACCAAAACCAAGTGTTACCACAAATATAACCGATAAATAATAAAACGTTTTTCGTGATCAGCATTCAGAGCAAGAAGAGCCTTCTTATTCTAACTTCTGCCCCCTATCATGTCCCTGTGCATTTTGAGAAAGAAAGTGTCCATGAACCTGAACGCACTGTTAGCAATCTTTGGGTCTTTTTACTTCAATACTCGCGAACTTCTTTAAATAAAACACCCTGAGTTGACAAAAAGGGTTTTTAACCCTTTGTTTTTCCCCTCCTCCCTTTGTTTTCCCTCTTTCCCCTTCCCCTCGTCCTCCCTTTTCCCCCTCTTCACCTTTTAAATATTAACGCGGTCGTCCTGCGGTGTCTTCATACAAAATCAGCTTTTTTTTTTTTGTTTTTTTTTTATTATTGTCCAACCATCTTTTTTTTTTTTTTCTTTTTTCATCTCCAAAGAAGAAAAGACCGCTAAACCCAGCCAGCCGCACCGCAGCC
>JADBJO010029743.1:0-12500 GCA_016801955.1 Conus betulinus
AACAAGATAATCAGCCAAACACTACAAAGACATAAAAAATAGGTAGACAGCACACAAATTCAGCGATTATCCCAGAGCTTGATTAAAAATATGTTTGAAAAATACAACATTTTATCAAACATTAAAGAAAATAATCATAAATAAGAAAAGCAGCAGCAGCAGCAACAACAACAACATTAACAACAACAAAACAAGCAACAGAATCAATATGAAAAACAAATGGGAACCACTGAGCATGAAATGCAATATTCAGTGAAACACACACACACACACACACACACACACACACACACACACACACAACACACTCACACATTTATGATCATGTATGTGTGTTCTTTCTTTCTGTCTCTGTGTTGATTTCTGAAGCGGCAAGGCACAACATCTGTGAAGGACATCATCAAACAGAGTCCCCTGTATAAAGAGACACATGAGAGAAAACAAAAAAAAAAAGTTAATTGACAGAACGGCAAGAACGCCCTACAGTGAAACAAGCAGGCCACTTGGTTCGATTAAAACGCAGACAAAACGCACAAAGGGGCTGAGACACATGAAGCGCAAAGCCAAGTGTATGTCCCCGACGATGGAAGACTATTCCAAATAAATGACCCAAAGTGAGCCGATGCTTGAAAAACGACTGTCGGCAATGGCCCGACACATGGAACAACCCAAGAGCAGAACTTTCTGGTACATCAGAAAGGAACGCCAAGCTTGGTCGGAAACGGAATCCTCGAAAACAGACGACTTCATACAACCCTCTGTGGGGAGGGAGAACAAGGTCAAAATACAACGTAGGGAGAAGGAAGGTCAAAATACAAGCGGGAATAGTGTCCGCAGCACTGACCAGTCATTAGCTTAGTCAGTCCTAGTGAGAGAAAAGGAATTTAAAACTGAAACATCATAATCATCATCAGAACAACACTCCACATCTCCATCACCCGAGTCACGTTCCTCCACACTCTCACCACACATACCTGTGTTCTGACGCTCAGAGGACGTCCAAGCCCCCCAACCAGGATCAACCCAGGCTCGCCCTTTAGCTGCAAGGACCCCTGTGGAACCTGCTCCTCTCGGGAAACTGTCTGACCGTGAACAACGTTGGTGGCATGCATGACGCAACGTCCCCGCCAAGGTTATACTCCCCAGCCGCCCCTGTTCCACTAGGAGGAACTGAGGGGTCAAAGCGTGGAGAAAAGGGGGTGGGGGTGGGAGGGGAACGCGGACCCTGTCTACACTGACTCAGGATCACTGTGGAACGGGTGAGGAAGGTAGACGAGGTGACTGTCCGGCCATAACTAGTGGATTTTCAACGAAGTTCACAGGAAAAAAAACAACGTGGTGAATTGTATGCCGCCTCACCTGTGCTTGCACAAGTTGCAGGGAGATCAAAGGGAACATCCAGGACAGGAGACTCAGGTCTGGTGCATATCGACAGGAGGCACCACTCGTGGCGAGAAGAACAGACTGAGAGGCCGTTGAGGTACCAGACGGTTTAGGAGCCAAGCTGAAAGAAGCCACGGCAAATGACGAAGACAGCGACAGTTGCAGCGAAGAAGAAATTGTAAATTTCCGGGAATTTTTGGTCGACATTTACCTCCTGAGAAGCCAAAGAAAATGAAACTTTTACCTCCGTGGAAAAAGCAAGCTTAAAAGGGTGTTATAGGAATCAATATGGATGAAAATCGAAGTTTGAAAAAAAAAAAAAAAAGGGAACGCCAAAAGGGAATAAGGGATTTGTTTGGACAGGTAAAGAAGACCGAAAAAAAAAAAAAAACGAAAGAAATTTACGAGTAATGTACATTAAAAAACCAAACACACGCGCACGCACACAACACACATATGCGAATCGTCGCACGGTAAAAAAATCCGTGTCGACAAATACGTTTGCATAATATATGTAAGGGGGAAAAAACTATATGTATATATTTTACAGAATCTAATGCCACACTTATTCAATGCACTGTAAACAGAGATTGTATTTATATGAAAAATACAACGTCTTTGTGATAAACCGATAAAAACATTAGAACCCAATGCAGTGTAATTCAAGCATCATAAACAGAAATTGTGTCATGAATCAAGGGAAAAGTGCTTTAGAATTAGAACAGTGACTGGTGCGTGGTGCGCGCGCGCGGCGTGCGTGCGTGCGTGCGCGAGTGCGTGCGCGAGTGCGTGCGTGCGTGCGTGCGTGCGTGTGTGTGTGTGTGTGTGTGTGTGTGTGTGTGTGTGTGTGTGTGTGTGTGTGTGTGTGTTGCATTGGCATGAATAAATGAAGCATATGCATGTTTAGTAATGAAAGCCATAAACTCTCCCTACCTTGGTCAAGCATTGTATTTAAGCTATAAACAAATGAGAACGGTGAAGAGTTCATCATCGTGAACCGTTAGGTCCTGGAAGAAGTGGATCAGGCCTGGACTGGATGGACGACATGAAGGACTGGACTGGATGGACAACATGAAGGACTGGACTGGATGGACAACATGAAGGACTGGAGGGACAACATGAAGGACTGGAGGGACAACATGAAGGACTGGGATGACAACATGAAGGACTGGAGGGACAACATGAAGGACTGGATGGACAACACAAGGACTGGACTGGATGGACAACATGAGGACTGACTGGATGGACAACATGAAGGACTGACATTGATGGACAACATGAAGGACTGACGGGATGGACAACATGAAGGACTGAATTGATGGACACATGAAGGACTGAATTGATGGACAACATGAAGGACTGGATGGACAACATTGAAGGACTGGATGGACAACATGAAGGACTGATTGATGGACAACATGAAGGACTGGATGGACAACATGAAGGATGGACTGGATGGAACAACATGAAGGACTGACTGATGGACAACATGAAGGACTGGATATTGGACAACATGAAGGACTGGATGGACAACATTTGGATGGATGGAACATGATGAGGACTGGATGGACAACATGAAGGACTGGATGGGCAACATGAAGGACTGGATGGACAACATGAAGGACTGGATGGACAACACGAAGGACTGGATGGACAACATGAAGGACTGGGTGGACAACATGAAGGACTGGACTGGTTACCACGCCTCTGCCCTGTTGCTCATGACTGAGGCCAGGTCCCTGACTGTCCACAAGTGTTGGTCACGTCACACCTCCAGTCTACTGTCATGGTACAACTAGTCTGGTACCACGTTTACAACGTCATTGACACAACACACACACACACACACACTTCATTTGTTTCAGATGTTGGGTGTATATCTCACTTGTAATTGTGGGTTCGAGATTTATTCTATTTTTGAAGAGCATGTAGCCTATTTAGGTATGGATCTAAGTTCTCTCTGCAAAACTGTACCCTCTCTCTCTAAAAATAACATAGCAGCTCATTTCTTTTTAATAAGGAATCTGCCGACAACAGCAATCCAGATGTACGTCTGACTTTCTAATTAACAAAGTCTACATTGTCTTCTGTTCTCTATTCGTTCAAAATGAACTGATGTGATTGTCGTAGTCTTCATTTTCTTCTTCAGGATCTTCTTAATCTGAGTACAGGTATTGTATCTCTGACCCAAGCAGATTATAAATCTGGAAAAAAAAATCTGTTTTCACAGAAGTGCAATGCTTTAACAATGTTGTAGATCTAAGATGTGTCACATTTTATTTTCTCCTTTTCAATTTCTATTTACCAAAGGTGTAGTCTGGTACCACCAGTGTTTACAACGTCATATACCAACATTTCTTGGAGCATGAAACATGTATGAAGTCATGTTGTCAAACATTTTGGTAACGAACGTTATCCAAAATGGCGGCATGTGAACCCCAATTACTCTGAAATTAAGCTGATTTTTAATCCTAATCATTCCAGTTTTCTCTCTCTCTGCTCTTTTCAATCAATTCTCCAATGCTAATGGGGGAAATTACTGTGGATTTAACTACTAAAGTTTCACTGTCGCCATCTTTGTTGCTTGTTACAGCAACTGGTCGTTCGCCTTCATCGTTTGCTGTTAGCGTTCTTCAACAACAGTTGCTGAAAAAACATTTTGGTATTGGAACAGACCCTGTGGCCCAGCAGACGACTCCTGTCAATGAAAGTGACAATGACGTCACGTGAATTGACGTCACGTGGCAAAGTGCAGCCAGTGCAGAGAGGAGAGGGAACCAGGTTGTGTTGTTCTCCACAGACCTTCATCAGATCTACGTCAGTGACCGGACCAGTCTGTAACGTCTATCCACTGCAAGATTGGATAGGGGAGTGGATAAACAGATAAACAGACTCATGGATACACAGACAGATGGATAAACTGACAGACAACAGACAGACACACAGGAATGTTTACAAAACAGATAACAGAGCAGCAAACATACAGATAAACAGACATGTAAACAGACGAATAAAAAGGACGACGACAGACGGACAGACAGATGGACAGACAGACAGATGGACACACACACACACACACACACACACACACACACACACACACACACACACTGAGTGAGGTCAGGTCAGAAGTTTACACCAAGTCATAGACACCAACAACACTGTGTCACATTATTGTCAATACTGTCGAACCCAAACCATGTCACCACCAGACGTCCAGTCCTGGTCAGACACAGCCCCCAAGGACGGTCATACCCCGGGTCACTGAGGTCAGAGGTCAGCAGTCGTCTCCACTGTCCCCCCCTGTTCCTCACCAACACACACACAACCACCATCCCAACTCGCTATGTAGATCACACCTGCTCTGTCTGCACACAGCTGTGCAGGAGACCTGAGGTCAGTGTGGTCATAGGTGTGGGTGACGTGGCCAGAACTGACCTCCACCCTGTGCACCAGGTGTGTCTCCCTGTCAGACACCAGGACGTGGTTGTCCCCGTCATCACAGATGTAATCTGTCCCTTCAGTCCTGTCAGCCTGGTGCTGTCAGTCACTGACCTCACCACGACACCCTGTCTGGTCAGCAGCTGCACAGCAGCAGGACCGGCGCCACCATCTTTCCCACAACTGACCAACAAACGTCCGTCACTCTGTCCTGCTACACCTCGATACTGCCTTACCGTTTTTTATCCGCGACGTCACTGTCAGTGTGTCTGTCACTTTGATCAGATAGATCAGGGGGGAACCTGTTGTCAGGGCAACCAGGCCGTCAGACAACAGAGCCAGGGCACCATGGTCTTTCACTAAGGGTCAGAGAGGCAGACACTGTGTGAGGGGGGGCCAGGCCCATCACCTTCACCTTGTTGTTGTTGATGTCCGCCATGACCAGGGTGTCGTTGGGCAGACACACATGGCGGTGATCCAGGGTTTCCCCCTGTCGTCTGCTGTTGTTGGCGACGTCGTGAACAGACGTTGGGGAGTCGCCGTCATGACGTCAATGGTGGGGGTGAAGGTGTGGGTGGTGGTGGGGGTGGCTGGGGGCGGTTGAGCTGAAGTGGAGGTGTGGGTGGAGGAGGAGGTGGATGATCCAACTGGTGTAGTGGAGGTTAGATCTGCACTGTCTGGATCTGTGGACAATCATCATCATCATCATCATCATCATCATCAGTCATCATCATCATCATCATCATTATCACCATTATCACTGTGCATAATTTTCATTATCTTCATCATCATTGTCATCATCATCATCACCAGCATCAGCAGCAGCATCGTCGCCATCGTCATCATCATCATCATCATCATCATCTAGGTTAGATCTGGACTGTCTTGATCTGTGGACAGTCATCATCACTATCACCATCATCATCATCATTATCACTACGTATCATCATCATCATCATTATCATCATCATCATCCAGGTTAGATCTGGACTGTCTTGATCTGTGGAAAAAACATAATCATCATCATCAATATCATCTTCATAATCATCATTACCATCATCATCATCATCATCATCATCATCATCATTACCACTGTGCATCATCATCATCATCATCATCGTCGTCATCATCGTCGTCTTCATCATTATCATCATCAACATCATCATTGTTGTCGTCGTCATTATCATCAACAATCAACGTCATCACTATGCATCATCATCATCATCATCATTATCATTTTCATCATTATATCGTCATCGTCATGATTACCCAAACATTTTGTAGTCTTGCCACTTAAAAAAAAAAATGGGGGGGGGGGGGGGGGGGGGCAGGGTTTAGGGGGAGGGGGGGGTATCATTTATCTATCATCCTTTCATTCACTTTTCTTTTATTCTTTTATTCCCTGGCACCTTGTTACTCTAGACATGTCACATCTGGGCACTGTGTCAGTCATGATATACTTTATCACTTGAGCATTTTATCAAAAAGATAAACATTTTTTTTTTAAATAAGGAGAAAGAAAGAAAAAAAAAAAAGAAAATGGCATTTTGTCAAACAGGACTTTTTATAATCCCTGGGGATTTGGTCAAATAGCACATTTTGTAATCCCTGGCCATTTAGCGTTTTGATCCAATTTCTCCACATTTTGTCAATGTTAGACATTTTGTCAATTTCAGACAGTCTGTTAGGCGTCACCATTTTGTGTCCCTAAACATGTTGTCATCTCTTGACATTTTGACAGCCCCACACATTCTGACACATCCAGTCATGTTTTTGTGCTGGGCATTTGTCGTCCTGGGACATTTTATCTCTAGTGGACATTTTGTTACTTCTTGAATCTCCCCCATTTTTTGACGCTATCAAAAACGATAACTTTTTTTTTTGCACCTGAACATCACCATACACATTATGTCCCCTATGGAGTTATTGACCACATACAACCTATCACCCTACACAACAGATCTATACAGTTATTGACCACATACAACCTATCACCCTACACAACAGATCTATAGAGCTATTGACCATATGACCAACCTATCACCCGACACAACAGATCTCCTATACAGTTATTGACCAGATCTATACAGTTATTGACCATATACAACCTATCACCCTACACACAACAGATCTCCTGTACAGTTATTGACCACATACAACCTATCACCTTACACAACAGATTTCCTATACATACAGTTATTGACCACATACAACCTATCGTCCTACACACACAACAGATCTCCTATAGAGTTACTGACCATATACAACTTATCACCCTACATCCTCATTTATCACCTAGCACAGACCATCATTGATTTTTACAGTGTCTAACCTTACATAGCTGATCACTCACATCATGTGAAACTTTTACACAGTCGATCATTTTAACAGTTTATACCCTAAACCCTGGAGCACTTGACACAGTTACCCTCCCCTCCTCTCCTCCCATCCCCCTCCACCCCACCCCCAAAGAAAGTTGAGAGCTGACACAGTTTATCGCCCTCAACGGTTTGAGACCTATGCAATCTATCAGCATATCAATTTATCGCCAGAAAAACACAATTTAACGCTTCTGTAGATTTATACAATCTATCGTCATATCAATTGATCACCAGAAACACAATTTAACACTTGCATGGTTTAACACCCAGCAGAATTCATTATTCAACAATTTTATTGTCCTGAACAGCGTCACCTACATGGTGTATTATTCCGAACAGTGTGTCACCTACACGGTGTATTATTCCGAACAGTGTCACCTACACGGTGTATTATTCTGAACAGTGTCACCTACACGGTGTATTATTCTGAACAGTGTCACCTACACGGCATATTATTCCAACAGTGTCACCTACACAGGTTATCATCCTGAGCAGTGTCACCTACATGGTGTATTATTCCGAACAGTGTCACCTACACAGGTTATCATCCTGAACAGTGTCACCTACACAGATTATCATCCTGAACAGTGTCACATACACGGTGTATTATTCCGAACAGTGTCACCTACACAGGTTATCATCCTGAACAGTGTCACCTACACAGATTATCATCCTGAACAGTGTCACATACACGATGTATTATTCCTGAACAGTGTCACCTACACAGTATCATCCTGAGCAGTGTCACCTACACAGGTTATCATCCTGAGCAGGTACATGGTGTGCTATTCCGAACAGTCTCACCTACACAGTGTATCATTCTGAACAGTTTCATCCTACACAGTGTATTCTCCTCAACAGTGTCACCTACACAGTGTATCACTCTGAACAGTGTCACCTACATGTGTATCATTCTGAACAGTGTCACCTACACGTGTATTATCCTGAACAGTGTCACCTACACAGTGTATCATTCTGAACAGTGTCACCTACACAGTGTATCATTCTGAACAGTGTCATCTACAGTGTATCATTCTGAACAGTGTCACCTACACAGTGTATCATTCTGAACAGTGTCACCTACAGGTGTATCATTCTGAACAGTGTCACCTACACAGTGTATATCATTCTGAACAGTGTCACCTACACAGTGTATCATTCTGTCACCTACACAGTGTATCATTCTGAACAGTGTCACCTACACAGTGTGTATCAGTGTATCTGAACAGTGTCACCTACACAGTGTATCATTCTGAACAGTGTCACCTACACAGTGTATCATTCTGAACAGTGTCACCTACACAGTGTATCATTCTGAACAGTGTCACCTACACAGTGTATCATTCTGAACAGTGTCACCTACACAGTGTATCATTCTGAACAGTGTCACCTACACAGTGTATCATTCTGAACAGTGTCACCTACACAGTGTATCATTCTGAACAGTGTCACCCTACACAGTGTATCATTCTGAACAGTGTCACCTACACAGTGTATCATCCTGAACAGTGTCACCTACACAGTGTATCTTCTGATCAGTGTCACCTACACAGTGTATCATTCTGAACAGTGTCACCTACACAGTGTATCATTCTGAACAGTGTCACCTACACAGTGTATCATTCTGAATAGTGTTACCTGCACAGGTTATCATCCTGAAGAGTATCGCTTACATCGCTTTTCATCTTGAACAGTGTGCATCGTTCTCATCTTTTCTGTCATCATTATCACCTTCATCATCATTTTCTTCTTTTCTTCTTCTTCCACATCATCTCTCTCTCTGTTTTTTCTCTCATTTCCTTTTTTCTCAGACTTATGTCATTGTTAAATTATCATGAACATTTTCAATAACAACCAAAAAACATATGATGAGGGTAAGGGAAAAACAGACAAATGGCATACTTATATTCTTATTAATCACACACACACACACACACACACACACACACACACACACACACACACACTCTCTCCCCCCCTCTCTCTCTCACTCTCCTATCCACCCATACGTTCGCAGTCCCATTCAACACTAACCAGCAAGGTGTAACAGCTGATCCAGTTGGGTCCTGATCGTCTCCAGTGCGTGCGGGTCGGGGCAGTGACGACCTTGCCTGACGCCACACAGGCGCCTCTCCAAGGCCTCTGTCTTCACTTCTGTGCTGACATCGGAACCCGTTTCTTGGATGACGTAAATGCCGGTGTCTGTACGTTGGATGCGTTAAAACGAGGCAAGAAGTGCTGATAGGCGTCGAGGATCTCTTCATCTGCCAGGACACCGTTCAGCAGTTCTTGCCCTAAAGACAGGATGTCCAGCAGGATGGTTTTCACCTTCAGCTTTTCTCTGGAAGCTTCCTGCAACAAATCCATCTGCTTCCTCACCCACTCATTCCACTCGTTCACACCCCTAGACCTTTGACCTGACTGGGGGTCAGGGAGGTTACGGATACTGTCCAGGGATGATGTGGACATGGCGGAAGAGCATCCAGAGCTGGAGGTGGGTGTGGCACGTGCAGCTGCAGGTGAATTCTGCAGAGCCTGGGACAGCTGGTGAAGAACATGGTCTCTTGAAACTCGACCCTTGCAATGATTAGCTGAACAGACATCACAGTAATATTCCTGACAATCCAGACAAACATTGGAAGCCTGTTTGTTGGGGCAGTACAGACACTGAACGTCTGTGGCTTTATTCAACTCTTGGATCACCAACCTTTCCAGGACAGGGTCTGTCCCCATCTGCTCGGCCAGGTCGCTGACGGTCACTTTCCGGCCCCTTGGCAGGTCTATGTGCTGTCCACACTGCTGACAAGCAAGTTGCAGGCCCCGCTCTTGTAGCATGTCGTGGAGACATTTCCGGCAGATGACGTCTCTACACGGCAGAATGACGGGGCCTAGACAAAGGGACCCACACAAGGGACAGTCGGTGGGTGACGTCACAGGGTGGCCAGGTTGAGCGGATGGCGGTCCTCCTGTTGCCATGGTTACGTTTTGGGGTCTGGACAAATGAGGAAGAGGTATATATTTATCACACACACCCATCATGCTCTCTCATGAACTGGAGAGAGATATACACAGAGAGAGAGAGACAGAGACAGAGAGACAGAGACAGAGAGAGAGAGAAACAGGCAGACATAGACAGACAGACAGACAGACAGACAGAGTGACAGATAGAGAGACAGACAAACAGACAGCAGAGAGCGAGAAATAGAAACAGACAACTGGACAGTTCAAGCCCCCCCCCCCCCCCCCCCCCCCCCCTCGCACACACACACTTATTTTTGATAGGACAGTACGATGAGAGGCTTCAATGTCTGTGCAGTCTAAGCAATGCCTCTACTGACAATCAAGACGTTAAGGGACATTTACTTAAAACCTCAGCTCATACAGTGCCCAGGAAAGATAAATTAAGATAAATTCCTTCCATCACAAAAATATTAGGACCAAGATAGTGAGAATTTGCCAGCTTATGCATCTATGTGGCACTGGCAGGACATATAATTAAAGCCAATCTGATTTTTTTTTTTCAGAAACAACGACAGGATGGAGAGAAAACACGAATACAGGAAACTAAGTTTCAAATGTCGTGGTCTCCTAATTCCAATTTCATCGCTATAGCTACACTTGTAACTGGCGGACAATCAAGGCCTTCGATTATTTCATTTCATAAAAAGAACAAGTCCCATCGCCTTCCATCCACCCCCATCACCTCACCCCACTCACACCCTTTCAGCCTCTCCCACCTCACTCCCAGATCAACTCCACCCCCTGTATGCAACACCACCAAACAGGTTGGGGCATCTTTAGTCTGCCAGCTGGCCAGGCACAGAGCTCAACTGACACATGCCTTAATTAATCATCACATTAATGTGTCATGCTCTTTCATATGGTCTACGCCTTCCATCAGAATCCTGGAGGCTGTCTGCTTAGCATATACTAGCAGAGCCTAAACTTCAGGTTGGCCAGAAATTGGCCATAGCGGCCTGTAGCCTACGTTGGGCGCCCCAGTTTTATCCCTGCTTCTGTTGGAGCACCGATCAAATCAGAAGAGACCTGTTGAAGACATCAACCTCACACACTGGCCCAACACATCACAGTAAGATCTTTTTCAGCACGGGCAGGCGTCCTGCACTGGTATGGATGAATCGGTCGTCTGTTGCACTGCAAAAAAAAAAGCGCGTCGTTGTAGAAAATGACGTTATATGAAGGTGACGTTTCTTCCGCAGTATAACTTCACTGAAAATGTGTACAGGACTTTGTAAAATTGCAGAGGTGTAGCCAAATAATAAGACAGTAATTGTATTGATAATAGCAGTAATGATAGTAGCTATAGTAAGAAGTAGAAGAAGAAGAAGAAAGAATGATGATGATGATGATGACTATAATTATAGTTATTTTTGCTGTTGTTATTTTCATCATTATATATCATTACTGTAATATTATTATTATCATTATGATTACCATTTTAAATTTTTTTATCATTATTGTTATCATCATCATCATTAATATATAGTAGTAGTAGTAGTCATAGTAGTAGTAGTAGTACTGGATTGTTGTTGTTGCTGTAGTAGTAGTACGATGTAGACGACAACGTTGTTGTGTTGTTGTTGTTGTTGTTGCTGTTCTTGTTCTTCTTCTTCTTCTTCTCTTTTTCTTCTTCTTATGATTATTATTATTATTATTATTATTATTATTAACAAAAAAAAAGAAGAACAAGAACACCAACAGGCGAGGTAAGGTGATGTTGCTTATAGCCCAGCTGACCGCAAAGGGCCACATCAGGGCTGTCACTGCGTTGAAGTAAATTCACAAGTCATTTCTAAAAAGAACAAAAAAAAAAAGGATCACTACCAGCAGCAGCCACCACCACCACCACCCTCACCCATAATAATAATGATGATGATGATGTAGATAAACATAAAAATAATAACAAATTCAATAATAACGACAACAACAACAACAATAATAATAATAATAATTATTATTATTATTATTGAAATTAGAATCATCATTATTACAAGAGGAAGAAAAAGAAGAACAAGAACTAATTAAAGAACAAGAAGAAGAAGAAGAAAACACAAAGTGATGATGATAATGACGACGACTACGACAATGGTGATGGTGAGTATGACGATGAAGACGACGACGACGACGACGATGATGATGATGGTGGTGGTGGTGACGGTATTAGTGGGATGATGAAGATGAAAAAAATTTAAGATAAGATAAAAGAGGAATGAAGAAGGTGAAGAATTCGAAGGACAGGGAGAAGAAGAGGACAGAAGGTGAAAGATTCAGGAG
>JADBJO010029743.1:15000-18688 GCA_016801955.1 Conus betulinus
TAATTGGAGTGATTTGGGTACTTTCTGAATTAGTCATCAAGATCAAGGCTAATTTGCTTCATGAAGTTTTACAAAGAATTATGAAGGGGATTTCTTGGAGTACAGCTGAAACTTCGGATCGTGTTGCCATAAAGTGTACCACTTGCACGTGATTGATTTACGATTGTTGAGTGTGTCCTTGGTGTGAGAACAGTGAAGTTGTTCAGCTGGTTGACAGTGTCGCGCGTGTGGGGATAGCACGGCGTGTTTACAAACGGAAGGAAAACAGGCGCTTTAAAGGAATTCTCTTCTTCGTTTTGCGATGTTGGGAAATAGGCACATGATCTGACTAAAAACTGCTGTCAAATTTTCATCGGTGTGAGAAACACTATTCCCTTCTGCTATACTACTGGGAGCAAAATGACGACTTCTTCGTTAAGTGATGGATGTGTCATCTGGTTCAATTGATGGACTGGCGTTTTAGTCACATGATGCAAATGATGAATTTACATTCCCATAACCTCAGTAAAAATGCTTAGCCACAATCTCCAACAATTCAACACGCGCAATAACAAAAATCAACACCACATTAATTCACTGAAACTTGCGTCTGAGAGAAATAGGTTGGAGATTAATACTGCAATTAGGAGATATTGCAGTTGTGAACGAGAATTTTTGAGCTGATTAGTAAAAGACTCAATAGATTGAAGGAACAAGTCCATCAGAATGAAGTAGTATCTGGAGAGCTGCAATTTGAGATTCACAGGAATACCAGAAGGAGGTACGTACACATTTCCAACAACTGGTGTAATCATTGATGTTCTGAACCAGTCTTCGTATGGAAGAAAACTGGACTGGAGTCACGATGATATTGACCGGGCATTCAGAGTGGGGAATGGAATGACTCAGCAGACAGCCCTGACCAATAGTTGTGCAGATGCACAGGTGGTCAGATAAACTGGACAATTCTGCAAGATCAAGACTTGAGGGAGTCGCTACGTAGAGACAACATCAGGATTTCTGCAGAACTCACCACCAGACAAAGAGAAAATGATAGATTTTCATACCAAACAAAGAAAAGAAGGCATACTACTGAAAGGGCAAACTGCGGGTGGAAGAGTACCCTCAACGGCTGGGCCCCAAAGACTTCCCCGATCTTCGCTATCTATGGGCAAAGGAGACCTTGATTTTCAACAAAGAAACGGCCAGGAATACCACGACGCATGGGCTTCAGCTGAGAATCAGAGACACTAACAATTGACTTCAGCAGCGATACGAATAATGGAAGATGAAGTCGTTGTTAAAAAGAAGTGAAGAAAAAGGTGTAGTTCCTGGACACATGAGTACAGCCAAGCAGTCAGAAATGGTCGAACATCATATAATGTTTCAAAGCACAAAGAAAGAACATTGAGAAAGTCTTCGAGCTCGAAAAGACTCCCAGCGAATGAGTAATTTTCTTATGAAAGGCATAATAATCAGAGTTGTCCTTTCATCAGCACCTTTCAAGAGCGGAACACCGAAAACTCGTCATAATGGGAAGGAAAAAACAGTTTCATTCATGACAGTCAGTATCGTCTGATGATGCAAGAAGTGGCAAAATAGATACATGGTACAGAAAGACTTTCTCGTCCTAAAACACGAGCAAATTCTAAGTAGCGGAAGTTAGCCAGGGTGGTAAGACAAGCGGGAAGTACCAAACGACGATCAGTTAGCCAAGGCACCCAGGCTAGCATCAGGGAGGCGTTTAAGAGGGTCAGGTCTGGTTGTGGGTCACAATGCAGTAATAAACGCATACAGAGACAGGCTCCCTCTCCTCAAGGTCAGTTAGAAGACAAATGACAAACAGGTCAGGGCATCATGCTAGCCAAGTGGGCTACATGAAAGGGGTACGGGGTACAACAGGAATTTTTTTTTTCCAAAACAGGACAGATGCCCTGGAAAACAGCTATTTATGTAACAGGTCAAATGTGTTAGTCTGGTCAAAACATGTCTAGATCTGTCAGCTTTTTTAAAATCATAACGTGCGTGGATTGTGAATGAAAAAGATGATAATTCAAGATTTGTTAACTTTTGCAACTACCCACGATTCATTGCATTTACAGAAACTTTTATTCAGATTTTGATTCAATGGTTTTTTTTCAGATGATTCTCTATTTCCAAAGCTCAGAATAACTGTCAAAGCAAGGGAGATATTCTGGAGGAATTTTCGTTTCTGTCAAAAAGTGTTTTTCTAATTTCATTTCCCATATACAAGTTAAGAATGATGTGTAGTTGTGCTAAAAATATTAAAAAGAGCTATGGGTTGTGATCATGATGTTATGCTCATTCCAACCTATATCCGACCATATGATTCCAGTTACTGGAGAAGCAATGTTGATGAATATGGTATAGAAGTACTTGATGAATGTATTATGTAACTGTATGAGAAATTCGAAGATTTTCTTATTCTGTTATGTGGGGATTTAAATGCTCGCAGCAAGATAAAAACTTTGAGTTACATTGATGCCGGCCATTTTTAAACAGACGGTCAGCAGTGCTGCAACCGACATAAATACTTTTGCCAGAAAGTCTGATGATATGGAGATGAATCTCTTTGGGACTCAGCTAGTTGAATTGTGCAAAATTGCAGACTGTTTTTATTGTAAACGGTACCTCAAAATGGAATTGTGACTCTGGTTGTGCTTGCGTGTCAGAAAAAAGAGTCAAGCGTGATAGATTACTTTTTGATGTCATGCAATTTTCCCTCTCATCTCTCAGACATACGATTAATTGTAAAAGAGTTGATCCGACTCAGATCACCTACCCATACAACTAACATTGTACACAAAGGTCATGAATGAGGAGAAACTATGCAGAATGCTAACTGCCTTTAAAGACAATGGTAGAAAAGAAATAGTGTGGAATGTGTACAATGAAAAAGAATATAAAGACTTGTCTTAAAGACTATGATGGTATAACTTTGTTAAAGAAGCAATGGAACAGATTGATGAAAATGTTGATCAGCAATGGATTTGTTTACGCAATATCTGCTTAGAGCTTGTAAGTGTATGCAGAAAACAGTGTCTACTAAGAAGCAATCTCAGAGATCTGAATGGTGTTTGACGAGAGCGCCAAAAGGCTAAACAGGAATGTAAAAGATGCTTACTTGAACTCTGAAAGTTCAAACGGATGGCAAAATGCAAATGCCATGACGGAAAATTGATGTTACAGGCAAATTTAAGAAAATGTAACAAAAATGTATATGCAAAGACATGAGATTGTCCTATGCTGAAAGCATAAAAATGTACAAGAAACCACTGAAATGCAAAAAAACCAAGGTTACTGATGGGCAAACGGCTGAAAAAACTAAGTGTTAACTTAAAAAAATCAGCTTTATCCTGGAACCGTCTCAAATGGTTTGGGACTGAGGAATGAAATGAGAATGCAATGGTACTATAACAAAACAGAATTGGTTTGAACATTTTCAAAAAAACATTTCTTTAAATGAATGTTGTACAGTGAACCAAACTTATTACCCAACAGATGTAAAAGAGGGACAGGAGCATCCTCTGAATCGGGTCTTTGCGTACCACGAAGTAGAAAAAGCACTGAAGAAAATTAAATGTGGAAAAGCAAGTGGCACAGATGTATTATTGGAGAAATGCTAACTACAGCGGGGCACTTGTAAATGCTAACTTCAATTCTGACCAAGAGGATGGTATTCCTAGCT
>JADBJO010029744.1:0-18688 GCA_016801955.1 Conus betulinus
TGGCCGTTCCCGCCTGTTGGCTGCCTGTATCATGGGCCTGCCATCCAATAAGTCCTTTGTCTTGGAAGACAGCTAAAGAAAAACAATGTATTGTTCTAAATCACAAGCATTCATTTGATCGTAACCCGTCGTCTCTGGTCTGGAAGTGTGTTGTTGTGTGTGTGTTGTGTGTGTGTGTTGGTGGTGTGCGTGCTGTGCGTGCGTATGTTGCGTGAGTGCCGTCCGTGCGTGCGTGCGTTTGTCGTGCCTGCGTGAGTGCCTGCGTGCGTGCGTGCGTGTGTGCGTGACGTGTGTTTGTGTGTGTGTGTTGTGTGTGTGTGTGTATGTGTGTGTGTGTGTGTGTGTGTGTTGTGTGTGGCACATGAAGATTGCCGATGAAAGAGCCACACGGATCTAAACATAGGGTCGTCCCAAACGATGAAAAGACGACGTCCTTTGTTCAAACATAACCTGTGGAAACAGCACCGCGCTAACTATCCAAGATCAGCCCAGGACAATCATATGGCCACAGCCCCATTTGAAAGGGGTGAGTAATAAAGAACATAGTTTAACAAGGTATTTTATCACACAAAAAAAAAACATTCTCAACATATGCAAATTACCTATGTCAATCACTCCCTTTCTTTTAAAAACGCTTTGTACAGATATAAAGCAAAGGTTTCTTGCAACATTGTAATTTTTTTTTGACGACAAAAAGACAGACTAACTTGAACAGTGCTGGGCGTCTATGATATTTTAACGGAATAAATTTTTGTCGTAGATCTGCCAGAACAGGACATAAGAATACAAAATGAAAGTCATCTTCCCTACCAGATTTACACAATGGACCACAACAAATCTTTTTTTGCATGATATTATATCGTTGACGATGTACAGCAATATCTGATACACCAAACCTAAATTTTGTTAGTTCAGATCCTGATAATCTATTCATGTTCAGAGACAAATAAGCTTCTGCTTCTACTAAATGATTACTTTCAGCGTCTAAATAATGAAAATCGTTCACTGTTTTGAATATGGCTATCCCAGTGCCTGCCACCTACAATCTATTATTCATTGCTTGAAACAAGCAGACTAAACTGCTGACCACAACCAACCTCTTACTAACCATACAAACCAAAACCATAATTACATAAATATTTACGAATTCCTGATGCCCCCACGTAGTTTTCCCCCGCTCATATCTAGGTCAAACAATGTTTTATAAGCTTTGGCTGACAGTCTGTGTTGCCCCCTACGTACAGTTTTAAGTCAATATCTTACACATTTTATATACGATTCCAACAAATAGGGAATCTACCAAGTTCTCCATAATCAAGTCTTTTTGGGGTACGCCTATCGACATTCAAAAACCGTTTTCATAGCAAATAAGATGCAATTTCTCTATGTCATGTCCTTTCCAGGAGAGAGAGAGAGAGAGAGAGAGACAAGAGAGAACAAAATTTTAATTCTTCTTCAATGCCTCCAGCCCCGAGAAAGTTTGGGTCGCCTACTGCCGGTGTTATATGGCCTAATGTCACTGTTTGCACGTGCGGATTGGCTGCACGTGTTGTTCGGTTTTTCAGGTTGTTTACAGTTCAGGGTGCGTTTGCTGACAACGATTTCCATTTGTGCCTGCAGTTGTTTACTATTTCTACTTTAGTATTTAGGGTTGCTAAGTATGGTTTGCATAGTATTAACCATTTTTCTGTTGAACATAGGTTGCATCTTTTTGAAATGTTATTGTATGGTGATGCCCTTTTTTTATGATTTTCCAGGATATGTTATAGTTTTTTTTTTTTTGTCTTTAGTCTCCAAATATATTTGCTCAGTTCTGTTTGGTTTTTGTGTATTTTTCTTTGTTGAATGACTGTTTATGGTTTGCATATCTGGTTTTGAAGTGATTTTCAGTGATCCCTATGTATGTTTCTTTTTCATTTTCTGATGTCACAGTGGCTTGGTATACAATGTTGTTATAGAGGCATTTGTTGCTTAAGGGACACTGTTAATTTGTGTTCTTTTGGGAAGGATGCTGTCAAAATTTTGAAAAATTCTTTCCCTACGTTTGTTTTTACTCGTCCATCATATGGAGGGTTGTACCATGTGATTTTTCCTTTCCTGCTTTTTTTGTTTTTGTTCATGTTGTTATCTGGGTTGTATTGTAGTTTGTAGCTGTAACCACTTTTTTGCAATGCCTCTTGGTATTCTGCTGCTGCGTTAGCGCGGCGAAGCCGTCGTCTCTGTATATCCGACTTGCTTTCCGATTGGTTTTTGGATGTTGGATAGCATAACAGTCCGACCAGTTCGCATGTATTTCGGCAACCGTCATACGATCCATGGTCACATCAAATGTTGAGTTTCTGTTCGTTTTCTTGATCCATGTTTCATTTTCTGCTGTAGAGTAAAGTTTTTCTTTGGGTGGAGAATGATTTCCATTTCTGACCCTGTTATGTCTGTGTGTTTATTAGCAAATTTCAGAGCTTTATGAGTAGCTCTTCATCTATGGATGGGTAGAAAGTCTACTCACGATTCGACTGTGATGAATACTGTGTTCTCCTGTTTGTTTAAGATTTTTGAACCATTGGATAACTTCATATGTGTTCTTCCATGAGGTTGTATTCCGTGTTTGAATTTTATTTTTTTCTGGCTTTTTCTAGAGATTTTCTTACTTATTTTGCCCAGGTTCAACTTTAGAATGGGTTTATTAGTCTACATGTTGGGTTGTTGTGGAAATTGGGTTTTATGGTCCTTAGAGTTATGAAGGCTTTTTTTATTGCTGTTGTTTCTACCCTGTCACCTAGATCCATGTGGTGTACGAGTTCTTTTTCTTTTTTTTTCGGATGTTGTTGTGTATGGTTTTATCAGCTTTTTGTAGTTTTTTTTTCTGAATGTTTTTATCAAGAAGTTGTGAGTACTCGTTTGGTTCCATTTTGTAGTAATTACTGGTTTTGTCAGCCTTCACGAATATTTTTTTGTCATTTTGTATTTGTTTTATTTCTTTTTTTAATGATGTTTGGAAATCGTTGTTTGATTTTTTGAATTCTATGTTCGCTATCATTCTTTTCATTTTATCGTCGAAAGATTTCATTTCATCTATGGCCGGTGGAGATCGCCATGATTTGAAGCCATATGTGTTTTTTGTCCTCTTTTTTTGCATCGGGTTCAGGAAGAAAAACGCTTTCCATCTCATGTTTCGTATGAATTTTTTCAGTTTGTTCTATTAATCTTTTGGAAAGTAGACCCCATTGCGGGTTTTGGAGAATGGCTATATTTTTTTGTTGATTGTCTAAAACTGATTTCCTCCATTTTGAAATTCATTAGGCCACACAGTGCTCAACTTGAGGAGCGATTATCAAGAATACTACTAAAACGCCTAATAAATTTTTAAAGTGCTCAACCCTTGGGGGCAACATCTGTTAAATAGTAAGGTAAAAGGAGTTTTAAAATCAACAGAGTCTGTTTTGAGCGCTGGCTCTCCTCAGGATGGTTTGGGTCGCCTACTGCCGGTGTTATATGGCCTAATGTCACTGTTTGCACGTGCGGATTGGTTGCACGTGTTGTTCGGTTTTTTCCAGGTTGTTTACAGTACAGTTACAATACAAAAACCAACAGAACTGAGCAAATATATTGGAGACTTAAAGACAAAAAAATAAACTATAACATATCCTGGAAAATCATACAAGGGGTATCACCATACAATAACATTTCAAAAAGATGCAACCTATGTTCAACAGAAAAATGGTTAATGCTATGCAAACCATACTTAGCAACCCTAATACATGAGACAGTACAGATTAAGAAAAAGATTATTGATTCGTGCGTTACACTATAGGTTAGTCGTGTGACACAAGGGAGCGTATTGACTGAACGTGGCCCAGGGTTTGAGTGAAATTTTTTAACACTGTTCACGCGATTTGAATATAAACAGGCGTTGACCTGTATCGGTGCGCACTCTGAGAATGGAACAGATGATTTAGGTGAAGAAGAGGCAGACTGTGCCCATTGATAAAGGCAGAGGCCTAACACATACAGAAGTATGTGAATTGTAGTTGATTGACCGTACTCAAGCCGTAAGTATCTAATTTTATATTGTGAGAATCTAGATGATTCTCCGTTTTTGTTTTTCACGGTTTATTGTCGGAACCGAAACTATATTTCAAAAATTGAAGAGTTCAAAAAATGTTAAAATGTAATATGACTGCTAACTGGCTGGCAGTGTTTTGAACTCGTGTTTATCTGGTTTTGTTATAGCTGGGCCAACTCCCCGTGCGGTAGAGGAAAGAAGAGACTGGAGATCGGGCACTAAGGTGGATGGCCGGGGGCTGCGCGCGTTCCCGGGCCAAGTTCCGATCCGCGGGAAGATCCAGGTTGGGCAAAAGTTTGTCGCCGACCAGTAGTTGTGATATGTAATGGGCAGTATGGGATCCCCGCACAGAGGAAGCCAGTTCCGGACACCACAGAGAGTGTGTGCGGACACTTGCAGTGAGTAAACCTGCAACATTAGTATTGAGCGCAGAAGAAGCGTGCTTGATTGGTTGCCACCAGCTGAAAGAATCACAGATTATGAAAATATATAAGCTTTGATTGATGCCAGAGTAAAGAACCCCCATGGGATTTTAAAAAGATTATGGAGGGGATGAATCAAAATTGACCTTTGTTTGCACCTTATGTGTATGGAGTGGATGCAGTTGTGTGCGGAGGAAAGACCGTCATGTTCGTATGTGTATGTGCGTGCATGCATGGATAACCTATGTCTGACATATATATATTATATATATATATTTTTTTTTTTTTTTTTCCCCATTTACTTCATCTCCCCCTTTTTTTTCTTCTCTATTTCAAATCTTTTGCCAAATCATTACTATAATGATGGAAGAATTGTTAACCTGCTTGTTATCCCCACTACTTAATTGTTCAGCATTATATTGTTTGGTCAATCAGTGGGGTGATTGCATCTCTCACGAGATCCAAGGAAGGTTGTTCTGCACCATTCTTAGCCGGATCCTCAAGCATAGGCTCAAAGATTGTTCCTTACATTTTATACTGTTTGCGTAATATTTTTAGTTTTCAGCAACTTTTTTTTTTCCTCTCCACATTTTCGTTTTGTTTAATTCTACTACCTTTTGCTGGCTGCTTTGGGGGTGCTGTTGGATTCTTTTTCGAACCTTGGCGGTCGGAACACCACAGAATTATGGACTGTGGTGTGTCTCTATCTGACGCCAAGAGCACAGACACAATCAGCCGTGTCTCCCTGATGAGTCCGATCCAGCGGACGAAAAGCCTCGGAGCAGGCGATACATATAGATCTGTCTTCGAGAGGGATTGCGATAGTTTCCTCATGCAGCTAGTGAAGGGTTTTCATATTTATGATATACTCCTCTTATTTCTATTTCAAATCTTTGCCAAATCATTACTATAATGATGGAAGAATAGTTAACCTGCACTTGTTTTCCCCACTACTTTTTTCAGCATTATATATATATATATATATATGTGTGTGTGTGTGTGTCGCGTGTGTGTATGTATGAGTTCGTATGTGTGCACAGTATTTGAGCGTGTGCGCGTGTGTGTGTGTTCGTTACTTTGTTGTAGTTCCCTGTTTGAGTTTGTGTGTATGTGTCTTCACAAGGCGTGTGCGTGCATACATGCATGTGTGTGTATGTTTGTGGTTGTTGTTGTTATGTTGCAGTTGTTGTTCTGCTTGTTGTTCATTTCGTGTGTGTGTGTGTGAGTGAGTGTGTGCGTTCAGCAGTTTCGGTCAGCAGAAAGTTGTCCGCAAGTATATTATGCTTTTTTTTTTTTTTTTGTTCAGAAAAATTATTAGATTTTAATGATGTTTGGTAAAAAAAAAATAGTTAACTTGCGACAATTAAATAGAATATTGCTCAATGTAAACTTTGTTTTTTAAAGCATTCAGTTTCTTCAATCGAATTATAGGGAATGTATTTGTCTGGAATAGTAAACTGGATGATCAGACACTTTTTCTTAGAACAAGGTCTATTGGAAAAGCTTCCCAGGATGAAATATCAACATTTATTTGAGCTCTCTTCCGTGCAGTTGATTCAAGGATACGATGACATTCTACGACTGATGGTTTTATTTTCAGCTCGGAAGATGACCCTGCTTTTTATTAACCTTTTTTTCGCAGCCCTATCTGCTAATTTGCATTTCCCAAGTACCACCAGCATGCGAAGGAATCCAGCAAAATTCTGTTATAGTGCCTTTCGACGCCAGCCAGTATAAAAGATATTTAATTTCGAACATAAGGTCGGGTCTTCTTGATATATTTGGATGAATCAAGGGCAAGTAAGACTGATTTTGAATCCACAAAAAACTATATGAACAATATTACTGGAAATATCTGTTAGACATTCCATTGCTAGCATAATAGCGACTATTTCAGCTGTGAATATAGAACATAACTAACTACCCCGGAAAGAACGATCTTTTGAGTTTTAAATCGAAGCAATAACAACTGTGCACCAACATTTCCATCATCTAAACAGAACATCAGTAAATACCTGAAGGTGATTTTTGATATTTTCGTATACATGCGATTTTGCTAAATTAATTATATGATATGTTTAATATGTTCCCCCCTTTTTATGTCAATGTAACCAATATCAAGAAAAGGTTTTGGTATCTCCCATGATGGAATAAATGACGAAGATGTTCTTTTAGTCACAACTTTGATATCAATTTTTTTAACATTCAATCAAATCAGAAATATATGTACCTATTGTTTCTTGCAATGTAATCATTATTGCTCTTTTTGGAAAGTTAGTGTGTTCGATCTAAGTTTTAGTCTTCTTGAATGTAATTATCATTAACGCTTGATTTTATGACAAATTTTGATGCTGCTAGTTCACAATAATCATCAAGAGGCAAAATTCCAGCTTCTCTAGATGTTGTTGCATTTTAGGCATGAATTGGGATCCAAGAGCGATTTTGATGGCTTTGCAATCCAAACTTTGTGTATTTTTTTTTTTCATTCAGAAGACATTTTTGAGCACTAAAATACAAGCGTCTTGACCATAGTAAGTAGTTTCGATCTAACAAGAGCTATCGAGAGATGAAGTAAAGTTTTGAATCCATTCCCCAGGGTCAGTCTGCTTATAATCTTTAATAATTTCAAACTTTTACTAGCTTTTGTTAATATACTATTCGAAATAAATATTCCAAGATAATTTTGGTGTAAAGAAAAACTCCTAAAAAAAGTAACACTGTTGTTTACATTCTAAGTTCACCTAGAAGTTTGAAAAACTGGTATATTTTCTAGATTGCTTCCTGGCATTAAACAACATTATATATGTTTTTTTTTTCAGTGGACAAAGACAGAACCATTTTCTTGTCATATAGTTGCCTATGCCGTCTATTCTCGCTTTTGATAGTCTTCTACCATAATTCTGTGCTCTTTGGGAGTTGACTTTTTCAGAGTTACTTCCTTCCACATGCAGATATCTCTGCGTATTGCACTAGAACAACATTTTTTTAGACTGTTTTCGGGAGATCTTGTATAAGGCTATTAAAAAGAATAGGCACTATTACTGAACCTTGCGGGGATTCCCATGTCTAGTTTAGGAGAGTGTTGAGTGTGTACCTCCGACTTCTGACTCTGCTAACATAGTTCTGTTAACCTAAAATGAGGTTAATATAACCAATGCTATGCTATGTTTTCCTGATAATCCGTATCTGAAGTTTCAGGGTTGTTATATACAAGCGCTTGTCGCCAGACTTGGTCATTAGGCTTTTTTAAACATCAAAAAGATGGCGAGTATACTTTACCTACGTGCAAACTGACGCTTTATTTGAGAAGATAATTTAAACGAAGTGCTCAACTGTAGATCTTCTTTTCACAAATCCAGCTTGATTTATTGATATTGCATTGTTCTCTTTCACAAAGTGTGTGAGCCTATTTTGAGACGATTCTTTCTACAAGTTTGCCACAATGGGAAGTAGGGCTATACGGGCGGGTAGGCTGTTTTTTGTCATTTATAGTTTTGCCACAATGGGAAGTGAGGGGCTTTAGGGGCGGTAGCTGTTTTTTTGTCAGTTATCGTTTTTTTTATATTTTTTCCAGGTTTTAAAATTGGAACAACTATTTGAATCTTTCATATTTTGAGGAGGGAACAACGCCAGTTTTCCCAGCAATTCAGTTTGAAAAAAACAATTCTGAATTAATGATGCAGGAAAACAATGCAGTTGTCGAGAGATTTTTTAAAAACATTTCATTCCTCGGCTATTTCAAGACACAAGCAGACCGCCTTTTTTTGTTGGCTGATATCAATATTGCATCACTTTCAGCTCTCTGATTGTTATCGGAGCATTAATACTAGATATATCATATCAGGAATAGGGTCTGAAAAGAAGAAAGTCTCGTCTCTGCTCTCTCTCCTCTCTCTCCGTCCCCCGTCTCCTCCCTCTCGTCTCAGCGTCGCAACCCTCCCTCGTCCCCTCTTCTCTCTCTCTCTCTCTCCAATCTAGTGTCTGGGTGTGTGGGTGTGTGTGTGTGTGTGTTGTATATTCAACTTCATGGTGCTATGGCAATGACTCCTGAAAGAGGATAAACTCAAGGCTTACATGGTTACGTGGATGATGGCATGCACAAAAGAACCACGCAAACGTATAACGCGACCGAAATGAACTACATGAATTCTACTTACCTTCAGATAAAGACAAAATAATAAACTTCAAGGCCAGGTTTTTCAGACCCGGAAACAGCGCGAGAAAGAGAACGAGAAGGAGACTTGTCTGTTTTCAGGAACCGGGGTATTGGTGGTTTCAAACGGAGCGCCGTTGTTTATTACACTGTAACTGGGTGCAATCAGGTGCAGGTTTCTCTTGGCAAGTGTAACTGACTGAAATAGGACACGGGGCTTTTGACCCTTGTCACAAAGTATTAGGTTGTAAATGTAAATATGCGTTGCTGTATTATTTCTAGTTTGACAAATTTTAGTCCTTGGGAACTTGAAACGTAACTATACATATCGCTCATCACAAATCCAACAACTTGGTGGCTTTGAAGAATGCGTGGACCGTTAGCACCATGATTGGAAATGTTTTCAACTACGAATCGACAAAACTGAACTGATTTTGTCAGGCTGGCACAGCTGCTGTGTGTGTCACTCTGGTATGTCGCTCTTTTCTGTTGGTTTTCCGTGGGCAAATGGCAGAGCCATGTTGTCAATTATTTCCAGCACTGTTGCCGCTTTAGAGCTGTCTGGTATTATTAAAGCATGCGTCACAGACCCAAAGGACCAACCAGGAATCCGTTCCATGGCAGTTACAGACAAGGTCACTTTATTATTTGTCACCGCTGTACTGGTTCACCTTAGCTCTGTGATGAGACCATTTACATTTTATTATCGTAAATTGGTTGTCGGGTTTCTATTAAACTGATCACTAAGTTGTTTTTGAAATGACCCCGTCTCTGCTTTTTAAATACCAAGTTATCATAAATTGAACATCGAGCTCCCATCCTAGCTCTACTAATTGATCACGGGCGATCTTTAAAGAAATGAACACTCGCTTAGCTTATTGCTTATGACCACCACCCACGGTTTTCACACCACGCGAATTTTCAGACATTTTGCAAGATTAGTGCTATTGCTTCCAATTCAATCATGCCTGCGGGTTTCTATTGGTTCCTTTCTCGCTGCAGCAGTGCCGTTCATTTGTTCTGTGTCGGACATTTGAGAGACTCAACCACTGTGTGTCAAAGGTCCAGAACACGTCTTCTTGTCTTCTTCTACCTCGTGGCAATGGCCACATGCACAGCAGATGTCAACACAACATGCGCACGGACCTATGTATCCGGCTGTATTTCTTCCAGCATTTGCTGGTCTTTTTTCGCGACGCTCTACGACTAAACTCTAAAAAAAACCTATAACTACACTAAAAACTATAACTACCCTGCTGCGCGGTAATATTCGGATGTGACAGCTTCTTTTGTGTGTTTTGTTTTTCTCGCACGCCGACTTTCTTGCCGCAGTGCATCGACTGTGGAAGCAAACCCATGCAGGACCTACTACATTCTATCTCCTCTGATGGCAAATGGAAGGACACATAACTCGTTGAAACGACACGTTCATGCCTTGTCTGAGAAATGTGCCTTTTCTTGAAAGCAGATAGAACCAAGACGTAGAATTGTGGATACATTTGTTGGAGTAATGTCACAATGTCGTGATGAGGTATCGATACGTTTGAAGCTTTTCCGGATAAAACAACTTTAGATTTTTTTCAAATGTCTACGACTGCAAGAACACACGAGTTATTCCTGACTGTGCGCCCAGAAGGTGCTTTCAGCTTCTGAACAGGTTTTTACCCTGCAAGACTTCGTCCATGGAGGATGTTGAACGGGCCCCATCCGGTAGGACGGAAAAGAGAACAACTCTGCTGCCTACCCCGTCCCCTCATTGCAAAACTACCAGTGGAGTGATAAACTGTCAGTTCGAAGTGAATGAACACAAAAAAGACTTGGATGATACGCTGAACACATCTCGTTGGTGGCGATCTCTCACAACAAGCAAGCAACAACATCATCAGACGCGAGAAGGAAGAAGACGACGACGTACCGTCTATCACAATGGACCGTCTGCAATGTTTCAGGACAACAGAAGAGAGCATGCGCCATGGATACCGTGCTGGCAGACAACACGTTCTATGCAAAGCCCATCACGCTGAAATTAAAAACCACCGTGTCAGCCACCCTCGCTCCCTCTTGATATAGATCCGTTTCTTCTGTCTGCCCTCAGACGTCCACATAGCCTCAGGTCAGCAGAATGACGGATTCTCTTCGCCCTGCGCTCTGCCCCGATGTTCGCCCTGCGACCTGCCATTCCTCTTCAGCCCTAACGCCACGTCCCTCCAGGAAAATGCCGCTAACCAAGTCCAGTGTCGTTCAGACAGTTGCACCAAGTTCCGTTCCTGCCGTCCATGCCGTCCCTTTGTGACAGTCGCTTTAACGTTTGCACAGGTACTGCGCCTCGCCAGCCGGGTAAGACTTCCCACCTGAGCATAGGACAGGGTGCGAGAATTAAACGTGCTAACAACGCCTTCCGTCTACCAGAGAAACTGTCACCTCATCTCCCCCGCACTCCGACGGCCTCCAAGTTGACGGGGCGCTCCTCCCCCGTCAGGCAGGGCCAGTTCAGCAAAACTGTAGTACTCCTGAATATGCTGGTTCACCCTGCCCATACTGTGTCCTGCGACAAAATACAAATTGAACTTGTTTTCCACTAGGTCCAGTGGAATTGTGCTAAACAGCATGACCACTCATAGTCCTCCTCCGACGTACTTCATTCAGTCTTTCTCTCGAGTCCCTTGTTCAGTCCTAGCAGTCATCCTTTACCTTTACAACAGATACCCCTACCCCGTTTCTCCTTCATTCCTCAAGTGTCATATTGAACGAAACCCCAGTCAAACACCATGCCAACCCACCTCAATCCGAAGCAGAGCTAGGATGGCGCCACAGACACTGACAGAAACAGTTCATTACCACAGGCCCCTAGACACGCTCCCTGTGCAGGTCCCCGATCCCTCCATAGCTAGAGCTCGGGCCCTGCCTGTTTTTTAAATCACCCACTGCTCACCCATCTTTCATTTGTCAAATGCGAAAAAATATTACGTTCTTGACTAATAGTGTGGGCGGTTTGGCAATGTTGTATGACTCACACAAACGAGGTTCCTCTATTTGTAATTGTTTCTGATTTCAATTCATCTTTTTTGTTTGAACCTTTTCACGTTCCCCCGTTCCCCTCCCAAATACTTGTTTTCTATCATACTGTACCTATAATGCACACTCTGGTATTCCAATTTTAATCTTCTGATTTCGGTAAACCCGCTGACGTTCCGGTTGAATTGGCACTCTTGTAAAGACAAGGCTGATTATATTTATTACCACCTATCACATAGAATATGACAAACTCTTGGTTTCTTCAAGATCTCAAACTACGAACGTTTTTTTCTCTTCGGACTGTTTCTTGATTGGTTTTGTATCTCATCCCCACCTCACCATATCCTCTATTCGCTGAAAACTACTGAAATTGATAATGTTTTTATGTTTTTTTTTGGAGCCCCTTTATCGCTTATTTTGTTTGAGAATAGGTTAGCTACCCCTCTCCTGTGTTTTTTTTTTTTTTTTTTTTTTTTTTTTTTTTTTTTTTTTTTCTTTTTTTTTTTTTTTTTTTTTTTTTTTAAGATTGGAATGCCAGACCAGCAAGATTTTTTGGTGCAATGCAGATGTTCGAAGCCGTGTAGATATTACCGAAGGATCTCCGGATTGTGTAACCGGAATGCATTATGTAAATACTTTCCTTCCAAGATGTATCAATATACCTAATTATAATGAAGCAGACTTCTTTTCCGTCTATGCGGGGGGGGGGGGGGGGGGGGGGGTTGGGGGTGGGGGGGGGGTGGGGGGGGGGGGGGGGGGGCGGGAAGGGGGGGGGGGGGGGGGGGGGGGGGGGGGGGGGGTGGGTGGGGTGGGGGGGGGTGGGGGGGGGGGGGGTGTTACCTTACATTGGTCATAATGGATGTCTTGTTCTTAGATAACTTATTGTATCTTAAGCTATATCCGGGAGGAGACTAAAGCAAGTGAGATCAGCACTTTCAAGCATTTGAGGACTCGAGCAAGTGTAGAAGCAATCAGGCCCCATCTGAAGACAGGCAGAAAATTGAATTCAAGAAGGAATGGATTCTGCAAAAAGAAGTCTCAGCTCAGGAGACATACCAGGACACACACAGACCAACAACAGACTGGAGTGAAAAACGATGGTTTGCAGGCAAGGAACTCCAACAAGCGACATGATTCAGGAGATGATAAAAGACGACCACAAAAGACTCACACAAAGCAGTCCATGCCCAGCCCGCCAGGCAAATGTCACCTGGATATACACTCCAAAGAAGTCTCAATTGGGAATGGACATTTGGTACCACAGGCAACTCTCAGGATCAAGCTTCATTCTCAGATCTGCATATCGGACCTTCGGCCCTCAAATGCAAACCTGGTGAAGTGGGGAAAAAAGACGATCCTTCATGCCCCCTCTGCCATGAAACACATAACCGTGGAGCAATGTCCTAAGCTCATGGTAACAGAGCCTGGCTCAAGGAGGTACACATGGCGGCATGTAACCAAGTGCTCCAAGGGATTGTACAAGTAGTCGGGTCTATAACCAACACCACAAAATTGAAAACACTCCCAAACAGCACCCGCAAACATTCTTCACGGCAGGAAAGCAGGAATCATGACCAGTAAAACGTGCCACTCGACCATGCGCAGGCAGATTCTGCTGGCTGGGCAGATTGACTTGTAGGGCAGCTGCATATGGGCAGATATGTAACTCCGGATCCTTGGACCTGTGATCCCCCCCCCTCCATCCCCCCCCCCCCCCCCCACCCCCCCCCCCCCCCCGATTTGTCAGTATATAATTCGAACCCTTGCTTGTAAGGTCTTCTCCTATCGAGGACTCTCTGCTGCCACTCTTTCCACGAGTTTGCTTTCTAACCTAGACTGCATGGGTAAACCAATTGACTTCCGGAATAGGCCTGGGGAGACGTCCTGGAAAGACCGGATGAACACTGGAACAGACCAGAACCAAGGCTCTGTGGGGCTGGCTCCCACTTTGCCGTCAATATATGGCTACTAGAAATAAAAGGAAAGATGCTTCCAAGGATTCAGCCGAAGTGGAGAGATGATGAATCCATCAGTGCTCCACCAATCACGCTGGCAAATCCCAACGGCCTACATATGACCAGGGACTGAATCCTTGTCTGTGGAAAGCGTTTCGGCTACCACCCGTGGCATTAATATCACCACAGACAAATATGGTATGAGTTCATACGCTCATCTGACTGACAAAGCGCCCTGCATCAGCAGATAATAAGAACGACGGAATACCAAGGCCAGATTTAAATCCACAAGTCCAATAACACATGCTGTTGGTTCGGATGAGAAATACGCCCAGGCCCTCCGCTCCAAGGCGCTAAACTTCAATCCTGCTGGCCACGAGCAAAACGACGATGGAGAAACGATGCAAAATTAAAATCGTCCACAATCGCTGCAGCACTGATAGGGAAAGCACCCTTGAACACAAACAGCCATATATTGGGACCTCGTGTATGGCCACATGAGAAACGCCATGGTGCAAAACTACCCGAAGAGAAAACCCCTCCACATGAAATCCCTACGTCCAAGAAGAGATGGACCAGCTCATGGTCCACAAGAAAAACCTCACAGAAGAATTAATACTGCGTGTCACCGCCTGCCATCTTGAAAAACAGCTTGAACAAACTCTGGGAAGCGGAAACAAAACACAAGCGCCCCACAATCAAGCGGATCTGCGATGAAGGAAGTCTAAGGAAAATACACAATAGCGCTCTTCGAGACCCCGGTTTTTTTTTTTTTTTTTTTTTTGTTCTTTTTTTTTTTTTTGTTTTTTTTATTTTTTTTTTTTTTTTTTTTTTTTTTTTGTGTTCCTTTTTTTTTTTTTTTTTTTTTTTTTTTTTTTTTTGTTTTTTTTTTTTTTTTATTTTTTTTTGTTTTGGTTGTTTTTTTTTTTTTTTTTTTTTTTTTTTTTTTTTTTGTTCCCCCCCCTTTTGTTTTTTTTTTTTTTTTTTTTTTTTTTTTTTTGTTTTTTTTTTGTTTTTGTGTTCCCTTTGTTTTTCACCCTTTTTTTTTTTTGTGGTGTGTTTTTTTTTTTTTTTTCTCCCGTTTATTCCTCTTTTTTTTTTTTTTTTCCCCCTTTTTTTTTTCCCCCCCCCCCTCCCTTCCAGTTTGCCAGAACCCTTTTTGAGAAGCCAATCTGGGAAGCTAAGTGTTGACAAGGAGATCTTGAGCAGCATCTGCTCTTAGACAAATATCCTACTACGGACGCACAGAGCACAAAGCACCACCTTCTGGAATTCAAGGTCTTAAGTGTGGCCACCAACCTGAGGAACAGTTCAATGACAAGGCCTCATTCTTTTCGTTGACGGACAATCAAGAAGTTGGCTCGACATTTAAGCCACAGAGCCAAATCACAATCAGGGCTAACCGATAACTTACAAGCTGTACAATAGAAATGGTCCCCAAGGTGCTCGGAGTGGCTCCACGGCTGCATACTATCAGCTTATAGAACCAGATTGCAAACCAAATTTGATTGAATAAGTACATCTGTTTCCTTGAAAGATTGATAAATGTTAGCATTAAGACACCTAATGTCTGTAAGTGAATGTTGTCGTGTATCCTCTTATGTTTCATTAACCTTTAACCAGCCGTGTTAATAATATTGCCCAAACCCTTTTGAAATGTCTGATGGCTCCTCTTACTTTTAAATCTTAAATATGGTTCTCTCTTCGTATAAACGCCACACAAAAAAGACACACTTTGGTTTTCTGTCAATTAGTGCTTTACTTTTACTCAAAACAGGGGTTCGAAACCATTTGGGGACCCCACGAGTGTTACAAATATTCGCTTTTTCCTCGGAATTCCCCCCCAAGCAAAGCTAGTCATTGTTTTATACAAGATGGAGACGCAGTTAGAGATAAAAGACGGGTGTAATTTTATTGCAATCTTTCAACTGTCTTTTGGTACATGTCCATTTATATCGACCTCAAACAAGTGGTGCATTGAAAAAGACCTTATCGATTTAGATTAGGTGTTTCCGATTACGAACGCAGCTGTAAACCGAGATTCTCATATGCCGGCCCCCCCCCCCCCCCCCCACCCCCCGTCTAAGATTGCCCAATGCCCCCCCCCCATGCCCCCCCCCCCCCCAATAATGCCCCCCCCCCCCCCCCCCCCCCCCCCCAATGCCCCCCCCCCCCCCGAATAATGCCCCCCCCCACCCCCCATTCTATATGCCATGCCCCCGGCCCCCCCTCCAGCCCATTCCCCCCCCCCCATCCCCCCCCCCCCCGATGCCCCCCCCCCCCCCCCCCCCCCCCCCCCACCCCCCCCCCCCCCCCCCCCCCCCCCCCCCCCCCCATGCCTGCCGGCCCCGGCGCCGCCCGCGGGGGGCTAAAATGCCCGGCGGCCGGTGCGCGACCCCCGGGTGGGGGGGGGGTGGGCGTGGGCCCCCCCTCGCGCGCCCGGGGTTGTCTGGGCTGGTCTCCCTCCCAAACACCCCGCTCAAAAAAAACAACCCCAACCCCCAACTTCCCATTTTGTAAGAGTGGCCCAGAAGTGAATTCCTTTTAAATGCGTCTGTCCCAAATACTACTCACTATGTTAGGAACATACACTTCCCTTAAGGATTACAATAACCCTTCAACTGTCAGGTTACGTTACTGATTTTGTGACACTATATATATGTCAGAGTGTAGCATACTCAACTTATGCATTTTAAATTCCGTAATCCTTACTATTTCCGTCTGAGGTTTATGGATTGTAATCATGTTCATTTTCAGCTGGTAGCACCCTGCCCATAATACCCTTTGTGCCCCTCCGATTGACATGGGCAGAAGGCCTGGCTCAGTAACACAGGTGCATGTGTTCATTATCAATGGTTACGGCTGACCCACATACATATCTGCTCATTGGTCCACCAATTTCTCATCGCATGAACTTGAACACTTTTAGCTTTTCTGACTGATCATCCTTTTCATTATAAACTAGCCACTTACCTCTGCTAATCGATTAAACCAATGAAACAAACTACTACTCTAGAACTGTTAAATGACACTATGTTCCTTAACATAATTAGCTTCTTAATATCATCCCTATGTTATTAAACAATACAGTTTACGTACTGTACTGAATTTTAAACTCGGAATGGACGGTCGTTCGTTATCTAAAATATACAGTGTCGGTCAGTACAACGTAACGAAGGTGAAACATCGCTGATGCTCGGTTTGACGGAATTTTTATTTCAAATGAATGAATATCTGGCGTCTTGACTGGTTACAGTTATAACCTTGATTATTTGGTTATATAGGGTCGGTAGATTTTTTCTTTGAGACTGGATCATAATCACTGAGCCAGCAGTGCAGTCTATTGCCGCAAATAATGGGATAACCCCAATTGTTCATGCTCTGGTCTCAATGTGTGCTTAAAAGCTTGCATTCATTTGCACACAGAAAGTGATGCAACCCGCGGGTTGTTGACATTTCAAGCCTACTATTTTTAGCCTTTTTCTACAATATTCCTGTTATGTTTATGACAACCCTATCCATAACATTCACCTTCGCCTCTTTCTCTTTCAATTCTTCTGGTTCCCTTGTTTTCCCTCGCTGTCTTGCACACAGTGTGCTAAAATTTCTAACAACTTTCGTGGCAAGTCCAAGATTTTCTTTCTTTTACTATTAGCGTGGGTCATGAATGTGAGGACTGCATGTGCGTGTAAATTGTTAATGCCTGTCCTTGATACTCGAGTTGTTATGCAGCTGAAGGAAGATCTCCCCTTCCAGGTAACGAGAAACCCATCTCTATTGCAAAAAATCACACCCCTGTTTTTTTTTTTTTTTGTTTGTTTTTTTTTTTGTTTTTTGGCCAAAAGAACATGCCCACTGGGTGATGTTGTTTTGAAGGGAAATCAGGGAATGCATGTGAAACATATGTCTGGACATCGTCTTCAACTCCCAAGCAAAAGCAAGAAATTAGTACGATTTGTACATGACAAGCCGAAGATTAAAGACAGTCCATCTAAATCCAACAATAATTTTAACCTCATACAAGTTCCACAACCAGATTACATAACGACTTTTAGTTTATTAGGGGAACATGTACTTCCACTTGGTACGCTCATGGTAAAGCAAGGACTGGCACACACACACACACACACACACACCACACACACACAAACACATCCACAGAGCTAGACACAGACTACACAGGCGCACACCACACACACACCACACACACACACACACACACACACACACACACACACACACACACACACACAACGTACACACGTGTGTTGGGGGTGCACACACACAACCACACCCCACACCACGTCGACAACACACACACAACAAACCACCCACACCCACCCACACGTGTACACATCAACGGCCGTTTCACACACACACACACACCCACACACACTCACGCACCATCACGCACGCACTCACTCACACACACCACACCCCACACATCACACACACACACACACTCTCTCCCCGCGCGTCGCACACACCCACGCACACGCACCGCAACGCATGCACGAAACACCTTGTCTTATACATTTAACATCTACATACTCGTCACAACAAAGACCGTACATCACTAGACGAGTTAGGAACACGTAGGTGGAAAAAGGTAACCTAAAGTTGTCTGCTTCACATTCTCTCTCTCGATACTATAGATAGCGCTATCGCGTAGATCTCCTCTCTCTCTCTCTCATCTCGGTCTCAGAGATACCTAACTACGAGCCTATACACACAGGAACAAACACAGACAACACACACACACACAACACACACACACACAAAAGTATATATAGATAGAGATATAAGAAATCTATATATAGAGATCAAAACACCACACACACACATCAAACACACACACACACACACACACTCGCACGCACCCTCACGTGCAAATGAGAGAGAGAGAGAGAGGAGAGGATGGATCGAGAGAGACGACGAGAGAGAGAGAGAGAGGATACTCATAAATCAAGTTAATATCATCAATGTGTCATTCCTTTAAGTGAGTCACTTTCTGATTACTGTGTTAGTTGCTCTTATCCTCGAATTGAACATGATGAAGTTGTGCGCGGTATGCGTTGGT
>JADBJO010029745.1:0-5000 GCA_016801955.1 Conus betulinus
TAGTGCAATACACACCTAAGTACTGGGATACATTTACAACATGCCTATTATCCCCATCGGATGTCCATTATTTTTCCCTAGAGGAAAGGTAACCCCGTTTTCTGAAAAGAAAATATTACTTTCACTCACATTTCCTTACCGCTGGAATGAATCGGTCTTCCCTTTGCAAACCCCTTGGGGGTTTTCTGGGATTCCGAAACATGGCGGCGGTGATGATGGGGTGTGGCACGTGAGGATACTCCTATTACTGTCTCAGACATTGAGTGGGTGAGGGGGTGTAGCGGGGGCTATGGTGTAGGGGAGCGTGTCATCGCAGAGGGTCAGTGGGGTCGGATATAGGTATTGGAACAGTTAGATATGGAGAAAATCCTAGACATCAATTTAACACGAAATGAGGCACCATGTCTCCAGAGTTTATCGTCGTCCAAGAGCAAGGTCAGCTGCATATAATGAATAAGAAACAAACGGCGCAAAATCACCCAGAAAAAAACAACATTAGCGGGCGGACCAGACTAGTGCTGGTCCCATAGGGGCGATGGAATCAAAACCTGCAACAACAACCAATCCCAACAAACCTCTTCAACACCAGAACAATATAACGTCAACACCCAAAACAAACAAAATGGGCTGCAAACTCACCCTCCATTAACACCAATGTCCACGGCAGAGACAAACTGCAAACAAAAAAACATCACCCCGGATTTACCAAGAACGAACAAATAGGTTAGTTCGCCTGTGCTGCAAACATCAGCCTGCTTAACCCAGATGTACAACTGGCGACGAGCGCACTGTTAAGGGGGGGGACATACAAACAGCGTATGAGAAGGCACCGGATTACACCAGATGTACACGGGCTGCAAAGGGGGGGGGTCAGATCCTTGGTGCGTTGTAAACACGCATGTCGCTGGGGCGGGGAGCGGAGCGGGATGGTGGGCCTGCAAAACCACCCTGCTTACAAAGAAAAAAACGGAAGACACACAGAACCAACATTACAGCTAATGAGACACGATTATCATCTGTGCTGGCACCGATGCAATCGTCTGAGCCGGTGGGGCTGTGGTTGTGGGCGGGCGGGGGGGGGGTGGGGGGTGACTAGGGGTGGAGGGTGGGTGCTGGTAAAACAAACAAGACTGGTGGGGGGGGACAAAAAAAAAAAAAAAAAAAAAAAGGCGGAAAGGGGAGAGAGGGAGAACGTAAGGAGGGGTGAGGGGGGGGATACAAAAACAAAAAAAAAAAAGCCAAAAATCTCTGGAGGGCGTATACCGAAGGGGACGAAGAGGAGGGGAGAGAGGGTAAGAGGAGAAAGGATAGGAGAGAGAGAGAGGTAGAGAAAGAAGAGAGACGAGCGTCTGAGAGAGAAAGTTTGTAGTGTGTGTATGTGTACCCGTGTGTGTGTGTGTGTGCGGTGTGTGTTGTGTGGGTTTGTGGGTGTGTGTGTGTGGTGTTGGTTGTGGGGTGTGTTGTGGGTGTGCGTGGGTCAGTGTGTGTGTGTGTGTGTGTTGTGTGTTGTGTGTGTGTGTGGGTGGTGGTTGTTTTCCGCGCTCGCGTGCATGTGTAGCGATCTGTGAAAGAGGAGTCATAAGATCGGATGTGGTGTGTGTGTTGTGTTGTGGGGGGGGTGTGTGGGGTGGGGGTGTGTGTGTGTGTTGTGTGTGGTCCTTGTGAGTGTGTGCGTGCGGTTTGGGGGGTGTGCGGAGGGGGGGGTCGGGGGGGGGGTGGGGGTCGAAGGGTATTCGTCGTGGGTGTGGGGGTGTTTAGTGTGTGATGAAGGTGAGAGATAAAATGGGGGGGGTGGGTGGTTAGGCTCCTTTGGGGCGTGCGTGCTAGCCACCTGACTGGTTTAGTATCTGTAACCCAAGCGTGCCGGGCGCCATCGGGGTGTGTTTGTGCGTGCGTGTGCGCTATAAATGCTGAGGTGGGACGTGCGGGGTTTGTGTTTTATGTGTGTTGTGGGTGTGTGTGTTGGTGGTTGTTGGGGTGGTTGCGTGCCGTGTGTGTTTGTGTGTGGTGTTGTGTGTGTGTATGTTGGTGGGTTGTGGATGGGGTGTTGGGGGGGGAGGGGGGTGGTGTGTGTGTGTGTGTGTGTTTTGGCTCTGTGTGTGTGTTTCGTCTGGGGCGGTCATCAGACGAGGAGGGAAGGGCGTGGGGAGGGCGAAAAAAGAGTCGTGGGTCTCATCAGTCTGCTCCTCTCTAGCTGGGGGGGGGTGGGGTGTGGGGGTCGGTTCGGTCTCCTCTGTGGTGTTTGGGGTGTGTGTTTGTTTTGGGTGTGGGTGGGGGGTGGGTGTTGGTTTTTGGGGGGGGGGAAGGGGTGTAAATGGTGTGGGGACGATGTGTGGGTGGTGTTTGGTGTGGGTGTGTGTTGGTGTAGAGATATCCCTACAATTGTGAGCGCTATGTTCGGCAGGGTAGGGGGGGGGAAGGGGGGTAGGAACCAAAACAAAAACCGCTAAACAAAGGGGGAGGGGGGGGGGGTCACGGGGGGGGTGGGTTAGGAGACCTGGCATTCCTTGGCGGTGGTGGGGCCGTTTGGGGGGTGTGTGTGTGGGGGGGTTGTGGGGCCCTCAACTCAGATCTGGGCTTCAACGTGTGGTGGGCTGTGGGTTTGGTGGGGCCGTGTGTTTGTGGGGTGCGTGTGTGTAGAAGTAAAGAGGGGGGGTTTGTCTGGAGCGTGCGGGTGTTGGGGCGTGCGGGGGTTTTGTGGGTGGTGAGGGGTGGGGGGTTTTGGGGGGGGGAGGGGCAGGGGAGGGGGCGACCGGGAGAAAAAAGGGGGGGGGGGGGAGGGGGCAGGGGGGGTGGAAAAACCACAGTGTCGTTAAAAGGGGATGTGTGGGTTCTAATAGAACAACTCGTTGCCGGGGGGGGGAGAGGAGAAAAAAGGGGTCTGAGGGGGGGGGGCAAGACAAGGGGGGTGGGGGGAGGGGGGGTGGGCGGGGGGGGGGAGGGGGGGGGGGGGGGCGCCCCGGGGGGTGCGGGGGGGGTTGGGGTGGGCTGGGCGCCCTGGGGCGGCGGCAGGGGAGTCCCCCCTCCCCTGTAGGGCAGCTCAATGCGGGGTGGGTCGTGAATGGGGGGAGGGAGGGGCAACTCTCCTAATAAGTGGGATCCAAATCGGGGGGGATATAACCAGTGTACCACTAAAATAAACCATCATAGAACATAAGAGTGAGTGAGGACAAAAGGTGGGGGGGAGGGGCGGGGGCGAAGGCCTGCTGCCGGGTCTCCTAGCAGTGGTCTTTGGTGGGGAAGAACCAAAATAGCAGGCACGGTCTGTAGGAAGGCACCCCAAACCCACGGCTCCGCTCTTCCCCCTCCTCCCCTTTCCTAGCTGTCTTTTACCAGACGCGCGTCTCAGTATCACATTTTCTTCAAACTCTACAGCCCCATTCTGTGTCCGAAATAGTTTCGATGATTTTGAACTCTTCTCTCTGTCTCCCTTCTGGTCCGTTCCTTGTGGGGGGTGAAACGAGGGTGGGAGGGGGGGGTGCTAGGGGGGGGGGGGGGGGGGAGTGGGGGGTCTGTCCGTCTGTTTGTTTGTCTGTCTTCCTTGGCCGGGGTCGGGGACATGTGGGGGGGTCCGGTCGGGCAACTAGGGGGCGGCGGGTGGGTTTGGGGGGGGGTCTGGGGTGGGGGTGGGGGGCTTGTCCGAGGGGGGAGGGGTGGTGGGGTAGGGAGTCTGGGGGGGGGTGTCTTGCTGTCGTCGGGGGGGGCTGAGGGGGATCGGGGGTGTGTTGGGTCTGTCGGGGGGCTGTCTCTCGGGGGGGGTGTACGGGTGTGGTTGAAACAGGGGGGGTGAGGAAGAGATAGTAGGGGGGGCGGGGGGAGAATGGTCCGTGCGCTTCTCCCCCCCCCCTGCCCCCGGAGGGGGGGGTGTGGGGGGGTCAGTGGAGGTGGGAGGTCTGTCTCTCTCGTCGGTTTGTCTTTCCCTCCGTCCTGTTTTCCCAGTGAAAGCCTTCCCTTTGCATCTCCCCCCCCTTCCCTCTCTCTTTCTCCCCCCCCCCCCCCCCGTCATATCTATGACTATGTTAAAACATTTCTTGGCCAACAGAAGTATCCAAACAAGAATTGGTCACATTTATTCCTCTAAAGATTTCATTGAAATGGGTATCCCTCAAGGCTCTGTAATTGCTCCTATCCTCTTTAATATCCTGACTTACGATTTACCAATATCTATTTTAAAATACTTTCTTCAGTATGCCGATGATATCTGTTTGTGGATGAATGTTACTTTAAAAAAGAAACATTGAAAAGGTCTATAAATTTTATAAAAGAGCATATCAATAGAATCTAGATAATATTGCCATGTTTATGTCAAAAATGGTTTAAGCTTATGAGCTAAAAAATCTCACATGATGCTATTTGATGCAAGTGGATATGTTCACAATGCTCCAGAATTCAAAGTTAACAACATCACACTTAAATACGCTTCAAACATTAAATTTCTTGGTGTTTTATATTACGTCTAAAGCTTCTTGGAACCTGCATTTAGAACATGCTGTAAATCAAGCAAGAAAGTCATTGAACCTTCTAAAAGTCATAAGCAAACAAAGCTGGGGTCAAGACACAAATACATTAATTCATTTGTCCTCTGCTTTGGCTAGATCTAAATTGTCGTATGCACAAGAGGTATTCTTTAGTGCTCCAAAATATCTATTGAAAAACCTGCAGAGCATAGTTTGTAAAGCATATAGAATAGCCCTTGGCGTTCCTTTCATGGTTTCCATCACAGGATCTTACCATGAAGCAGGTGTTTTGCCTCTTGATGATCCGCCAAAAATAGCCTGTGCTTAATACATTTTTAGATGCTCTACCATTCAAAATTCAAATGAAATGGAACTTGAAATTAGGTCCGATGTTCATTTTCCTTAGCGTGCAAAACGTATCCGATCTAATAAAACTATTCTTACTTTTTGTTCTAAACTATTGACAAAATTAAACACTAATCAAAAGAAATTAACTGTGTGTTTTCCCAATAAGTCCCATCCCAAACTGGGAGCTTTTTAAGG
>JADBJO010029745.1:10000-15000 GCA_016801955.1 Conus betulinus
CAGACAGAAGACAGACAAGCAGACAGACAGACAGACAGACAGATAGACAGACATAAGGGAAGGATTAGAGAGAGAGGGATACAGAGAGAGAGAGACAGGCAGAGAGAGAGAGAGAGAGAGAGAGAGAGAGAGAGAGAGAGAGAGACAGAGAGAAAGAGACAGACAGAGACAGACAGACAGAGCGAGAGAGAGAGGGACAGAAGGAGAGACAGGCAGACAGACAGACAGACAGGGACAGAGAGACAGAAACAGAGAGGACGAGAGAGAAATGAGAACTCATAATGGTTCTATTGTAGAGATATCTGGCCATTGCAAGGGGGATAAATTTAACGATAGAATTACACACAGACACATACACATACAAACCGCGTGCGCGCGCACTCACACACAAAAACACATACACAACACACATGCACACACCCACCTCTCTCTCTCGCTCTCTCTCTCTCTCTCACACACACACACACACACACACACGCACACACACGCACGCACGCACGCACGCACGCACGCACACACACACACACACACACACACACACACACACAACTCACACACACACACACACTCGAAGGAAAATGTGTCTTTCAAGGAGGACATCGCAAAGAGCGAACCACATCTCAGATTAAAGCAATTTTTTTGGTGTCAAAACAAAAGCTTTACAAACTGAATATTGCTACCTTTGAAAATCATGATAGTTGGCTATTTTTGGTAGGAATAAGATTATTTCTCAGATATTCATACCTTTGACAGATCGAGGGAACGAAGATATCAGTTTCAATACGTTTTTCACACTGAAATGGACATTCGATTTCACTCCCACCTTTTTGTGCACTTGAATTTTTTGAAACGACCTTTTAACATTCCAATGCTGACTCTAGAGAATACGTTTCTGACGCGTAGGTTTTAATCTGGCATAGATAGTATATCCACTTGATGATATATGACAGCTGTATGTCAGTCAAGTGTAAAAACAGTCGATTAGCCCTCGGTCTAAACTCGTAAATAACTGCGTTGACATTACTAGCGCCTCGCGTTGTGTTAAAAAAAAAATCAAATGGGTACGGAACGTTATAAAGGTTGAAATTTCAAATGTCATAGTTTACAAACTGTCAGCCCGTTTCTCTATAAATCAAAAAAGAAGTTTGGGTGCTTTAATGTACTCGCCAAGGACTTTTCTTTTTGCAAGTAAATGTTGTCTGTCTACTAAATGTCTGTCATTAAATGTGTTCTTTCTGTTAACTGTTGTCTGTCTATTACTTCCTGTTTACCGTTGAGATCCCAGATATCAGAACTATAAATGATTCCAACAAATCTAGTCACTCCTCGCATTTAGGATCAAACTGACGAAACAAATTGTATTGATCTTATTTTTCCTATTCCATTTTAATCCTATTTATTCTTATTTTACTCGATCAGGGACCGATCCGTCGCAATTTGGGATCAAAATGTTTCCCTAGCCTGCTGACCTTCGGAGCAGTGAACTCTCAGTGGCTCACCGTATCTAGACACAACACGTGGCATGACGGAAGGCGCCGCTTTTAACATCCCCTGAACACAGTCAGGTATCCCCTTTTCTGCTGGGTCAGACAGAGAGGGTTGTCAAGCCTAATTCCACACCACAAGCGGTTCGAACCCACAACCATTAGCGCTGAGACAAACGCTGTGACCACTGGACCACGGCGCCCTCTAGAGATACGGACCGGAAAAATGGATAGTCTGTGGTTCTTTTACTCTTGCTGGAAGATCTTGCATTTGCGGCTCGATTTCAAACTCCATCCAGTCAAACCTCAATGTCACGAGTTCATTCTCCATGGCTGTGTTCCCTCTTTGGATCAAGTTTGCTTTAAATAGGCTCAGAGGATATTTTTGTCGTAATGGTACTGAGATGCAAAGACGAGAACCAGTTAACACACACACACACACACACACACACACACACACACACACACACACACACACACACACGGAGAAAGAAAGAACGTAGAAGGAGAAAACATTAGAAAAAAAAAGGAGAAGGAGATAAAACAAAAAAATGAATACGATGACGAAGAACAGCGAGAAGGAGAAGGAGGAGAAGAAAAGGAAAAGTTGAAAGGCTTCTGTGTCCCCTTCAGTGTCATTAATGATTTCAGAGACTAACAGGACGTTAACTCCGGGGTTTCACCATAGTCTGACTGCGTGAGAACGAATCCATAATGGGCACAAGCCAATTGGCGCACCACGAAGCGACACTAATTGTGCAGGGTTTTTTAATAGAGAGATTAATCAGCTGGCTAGGAGGTGGGGAAGGGGGGGGGGGGGGGGATTGGGACAGTAGAGGAAGGGGAAGGGGGAAAGGGGGTGGGGGTCATAAACGAGGCTGACCTACCTTTTAACTGAAGGGAGGCAAAGAAGACGGTTAAAGCGCACGACCTTGTTAGCCAAGAAAAAGAAGTAGAGTTGTTTTTTTTCCTCTAAACTATTATTGCCCAGCAAACTATTGAGAGCCTTTAATGGATGTAAAAGTTCTACAGGAAATAAATGTTTAAGTTTTCAACTGGCTAGACCCATCAAAAAGATTCCAACTTTAAAAAAAAAAAAAAAGAGACAAGCGACACAAGCAGACGACGACATGGTTGTTGAAGTATTGAGATTTTTTGTGTGGCAGATATTACTAGGCTGTACTGAGAGCGTCTGGCAGTGTCCTAGACAGATCTCTCCGAGACGTTAATAGAAAAAAGGTCAGGAAAAATTCAAAATAAACCCTCATTTGAATGCCACAGAAGTACGTATTAAAGTCCCATGTGTAGAACACATGGCAGAGCGGACAGCGGGTGGCCATTGCAGACGGTGTACAGTTTTCACTATGTGACTCTCGGACTGCGATTAACAACAACAACAACAACGACAATAACAAACAGCAATAAGAACAACACAGGAGTGAAACAGGGCGACAGACAAAAGGAATATATTAGCATAGAACTTCCAGAATATGGAATAGCTGTTTGTACTGGGTCCGCGGGATCCACACGGGAGGGAGTGCAGAGGAGGAGGAGGAGGAGGAGGAGGAGGAGGAGGAGAGGAGGAGGAGGAGAGGAGAAGAAGAAGAAGAAGAAGAAAAGAAGAAGAAGAAGAAGAAGAAGTACAACAACACCAACACCACCACCACCACCACCAACCACCACACCACGACGACGACGACGAAGAAGAAGAAGAAGAACAACAACAACAACAACAACAGCAACAACAACAGCAACAACAACAGCAACACAACAAACAACGACGCGACGAGACGACGACGACGACGACGACGACGACGACGAACAGAAGAAGAAGAAGAAGAAGAAGAAGAAGACAACAACAACAACAACAACAACAACATCAAGAGGAAGAAGAAGTATGAAGATAACAAGTGGTGAAATAGGAAGAGAAGAAGAGGAGGAGGAGAAAAAATTAAGAGGGGGAGGAAAAGAAGGAACAGAAGTAGAAGGAGAAAGGGCCAAAAGGGCAAATGAGAGAGAGAGAGAGAGAGAGAGAGACAGACAGACAGACAGACAGACAGACAGACAGACAGACAGACATAGAAACAGAGAGACAGAGAGACACAGAATGAGAAACAATGAGAGAGAGAGAGAGAGAGAGAGAGAGAGAGAGAGAGAGAGAGAGAGAGAGGACAAACTGACATAGAAATAGACAGGACAGACAGACAGACAGAAAGGCAGACAGGCAGACACAGACAGACAGACGGATACACACACAAGACACAGTATGTACGAACGTAACACCACAGATCTTTCTCACCTGAACGGCGCGCGGAAGACCAAGGGACTTTGCGAATGACCCGGTAAACACCAACAGACTCCCAACAGCGAGCCAATCACAACGCGCTTGCTTCCAAGACCCGCAGAGTTCACAGAGCTCCTCTCTTCCTCCCAATCCACGTCGTTGTTGTTGGCGGCTCTTGTTGTCAGGCTTACATGGTTCCAGAGACACGCGCAGAACTAGCGATGCCAGCCGACAGACAGACAACCCACCGCGCACCGCTGATGAGGTGCGTGGGGTATACGCTGGTTTGCTGCTTGCTCTCTGGGGGGAAAGAAAAGAGTACAGCCAGTGGTATTGTATTGTTCATGAAGCCAACGCCGGACTTTTTGTCTGTCTCTATCGTTTCTTTCTTTCTTTCTTTCATTGCAGTTGTCTTCTTTCTTATTACTTTTTTTTCGTTCTTGCGATTTTTTCGTTCTTTTTTGTTTGTTTGCTTGTTTATTTATTTTCTTTCTTTCTCTCTTTCTCTCACTGTCTCTTTTCTTTCTTCTTTCTTCTCTTTCTTTCACTGTCTCTTTCTTTTTTCTTTCTTTCTTTCTTTCATTTCTTTTTCTTCCTTTTTTTTCGTTCTTCTGTTTTTTCTTTCTTTCTTTCTTTCTTTTCTTTCTTATTTTCTTCTCTTTCTTTTCACTGCACGCTTTCTTTCTTTCTTCGTTTCTTCTTTCTTCCTTCTATTTATTTCGTTGTCTTTTCTTTTCTTTCTTTCTTCTTTCTTTCTTTCGTTCTTCTCTTTCTTTCACTGTCTCTTTCTTTCTTTCTTCGTTTCTTTCTTTCGTTCTTTCTTTCTTTCTTCTCTTTCTTTACTGTCTCTTCTTTCTTTCTTTCTTTCTTTCTTTCATTACCTGTCTCCTATGCTTCCTCTCTTCTTTCTTTTAATTTCCTTCCTTTTTTATTTTTGGATCTGTTTCCCCCTTTCTTCTGCATTTTTGTCTATCATAATTTTTAAAAAATCTTTTGTCTTTTCTGTTCACTTTCTATCTTTTCTTTCATCTGTGTTTCTTTCAATATTTCTATTCATCCGTTCTCTTCCATCTCACCTTTATGCCTGTGTGCCTCCTTTGTCTCTACATTCTTCCGTCTTTCTTGTGTTGTCATTTTCTAAAACCTTTTCTATTGCTTACGCTTTATGTTGACATTTCTTTCCGTTGTTGTGTTCATTTTTCATTTGCTTCATCATTTCTCTGTTGATTTCT
>JADBJO010029746.1:0-5000 GCA_016801955.1 Conus betulinus
TGCATATGTGTATATGTGTGCGCACACATGTTGTGTGTTAGTGTGCTTGTGCATGAGCTTCAATGTGTGTGTGCGCACATGTGTGAATGCATATGCATGCGGTTAAATGAGTGCAGTTTGTGTGTGTGTGTTTCATTTGTGTACGTTCCTGTGTGCGTGCGTGTGTGCGTGTGTGTGCGTATTTATGTACATGCATGCATGTGTATGAGTTGTATGTGAATATATCATTGTGTTTTAAACCTGAAATATGCTAACTTTGAATGCAACAGCAAATAAACCTGAATACTTTAACCACCCAGAGCAAAGGGAAGTAATCGAAATTTTGGCTTGTAACAAGATAGTAAGGGAAAGAAGGCAGTGAACTATCTGTGTATACTAATCGGTGGTAAACAGTGGGAGGTATGGTAGTATGCGTGTGTGTAGGTGGAGGATATTGCAGGCTAGTGTTGCAGAGGTGGAATGGTGCATACCACTTTTGGATGTTGATGCCATGAGGATGGAGGGTACCCAGTTTGGCAATAAGATGGATTCCTGGATAAGACGTCCAAGTTGTCACTCGGTGATTGCCAAAGTGCGCGCCAGGACTTTGACATGGTCGATCTTGTGTTGGGCGTGGTTGAAGTACAGCGACTGGTCTGGGCCGATGGTGGCGGATGTCAGTCAGGTTTTAAGAGATGCGCGTCTCAAGTGTGCAAGATGTCTCACCTACATAGATCTTACCACACAGCTGGCAGTGGATGGCGTACACATTGTGTGGCTCTGACAGGAGAAAGCCTTTGGGGCCATGTAGGATGGTGTTTGGTTTGGTGAGAGGGCAGATTTTGCAGTTGGGTTTTTCAGCAGGGGAAAGTGACTGGTGGCTTAGGTGTGGAGATTTTGTTCAGCTTAGAAGCGCACCAGTAGGTCTTTGAGGTTTTTTGTCACGTTTGAAAGTGATCATTGGTTTGGTCTCAAAGGCAGGTTTATGATTTTTTCTACTATGTGCCAGTTAGACTTCAGGATCCTGCAGATGAGCAGAGTGTGAGGATGGAAGAGAAGGCAGGCGGTGGGTCTGTCTGTCTCTCTTTGGGGGGGCTTAGTTTCCAGAGCAGATGTTCTGGATTTAGCTGCGGTGCGGCTGAGAATATCATTAATGACAGCACTGAAATAGCCACGGTTGATGAAAGACATTTTGACAGCTTGTACAGTGAAATCTTCTTCGCTGGAGCAGAGTCTGCGTAGGCGAAGGAATTCAGAATATGGAATACTGTCTTTAGTGGATTGGTGGTGGTAAGATGTGTAGTCCAGGTATGAGTGCGCATCAGTGGATTTATAGAAGACTGAGGTTTTAAGCAGTCCATCTTTAAGGGAGATAGTGATGTCCAGGAAGTTAAGTGACTGTGAAATGGTGTAGGTGAATTTGATGGATGGATGGAAAGTCTGAGCAAAGTTGAGGAAATTGCGGAAGTCATGTTCTGGGCATGGATGTGGCTCCCAGTCCATCATCGACGCATCTTTGTAGAGCTCTGGTGTTGGCCTGTGTAAGAGGTTAGTAGCCGGTGTTCTAGGTGTCCCATGAAGAGGCAGGCGTAGGATGGTCCCATTTTGGTTCCCATAGCAACACCACTGATTTGTGAGAATGTGTGGTTGTTACATTCAAAAGTGTTGAATTCTGCAAGTCTGACCAGTGTAGCTGTGGGAGGGTGTTGTTGGTTTTTGGGGGCCGTTTGCTAAGAAAGAATGTGAGGGCCTTCAGTCCATCAGCATGAGAGATGGAAGTGTAGAGAGAGACAACATCAAGTATAAAGAGGAGGCTGGTTTGGAAAGTGGATCTGTGCTGTTTGAATTAATCATGTTGAGTGTGTGTGTGTGTGTCTCTGAGGTATGTGGGGGGAGCCCTTGTACTGTGGGTTGGAGAGAGAGAGTCTAAGTACTGTGAAATGTGTTCTGTAGGGCAGCAGCTGCATGCAGATACAATGGGTCTGCCGGGTGTATGGTTTTTGTGTATTTTAGGGAGCAGTTAGAAGGTGAGTTGTTTGGTGCCTGTCATTATCAGGAGTTTGGCTGTCTTCGGTAAGTTGTTATGTTTGATTACTTGTTTAACTGTGGTTCAGATGAGTTTCTGGTGTTGAGGGAGGAGTGATGCTGTGAGCTGTGTAAAGAAATTTGTGTCTGACAGTTGTCTGTGAGCTTCCTTTATGTACAACTGTTTGTCCCAGACCACCACTGCACCACCCTTGTCTGCTGGTTTGATGACAATGTCTTGTCGTTGTCACAGTGATTCAACGGCTTTTTTGTTCACCTGTCAGAGGTTGGAATGGTGGACAGGTTTGGATTTCACTTCAGCGATTTCTTTTCTCTGCACTTTTTGATGTATAGTTCAACTTCAGTGGATTTGTCAAGAGGTAGCTGGTAAGTACTGGAGTTTGTGAAAAAGGTGGGTAAAAAATGTCTGAACTCTCTGGTAGTGGGGAGCTTAGGTGCATTGTCAAGAGCAGCCATTCATCTTAATTTTCTAAAGAATCTTTCAACATCAACGTGGTTTTGATATTTTATTGGTGCCAGGCTGAATGGGAAACATTTTAGACCTTTTGCCAAGACTGACTTTTCATCATTGTGACAGTAACATTATCAGGGATGCAGAGAACAAGATGGCGGTGTAAACAAAGAGTGGTTTGATATTAAACGTCTTAATAGAAGAAAGAAAGTCTTAAACGTAAACATAAAGACCACGATCGTAATTACTATTGCATGATATGACAAGACTGGAGTACAAACATTTGCAAAGGATAACAAGGAAGTAGTTTGATAATGCAGTGCTGAAGGAACTGATGGCATCCATAGAAAGTCAGAAAGGATTTTGGAACAGCGTACATTGGATTTTCTTTAAAAGTAAGGCAGCCAGGGAATAGAAGCAGGATCGAAACGTGCGAAGAACATTTCAAGTCACTGCTAAATAAAGCCATGGATCGCTGAATAAAGACAGAAGAGATTTCAATGGAATCATGACAAGGAGAAGGAAATTATTCAAACCGTCCAAATTTGGAGAAAGGAAGTAGCGTTTGCACTAAAGAAATTAAGAAATGTAAACCTCCTGTGCCAGATAGTATCATTGGTGAGCTGTTGAAGTATGCTTGTAAACTTCATCTAATTTTGAACGTCTTTGTACATTTCAAATCATTAATTCCAAAAGAGAAAGTTATCCTGAGCCTTGGACTGAATGTGTTGTTCTACCACTGTCCAAACATGCCTTTGAGTGATGCTGTCAGTCAATTGTATTATCAGTCACAGGCTACAAGAATGGGTTGAAGATAATATTCTCACCAGCAAATATCCGGCGCGTCCAACTGTAGATTGTGTGTTTATCGAGATGACGTTTGCGCAGCAGCAGTTTTTTATTTGAATTGTATGTTATATTTTGCTTTCATAAACTTTGAAAAAGCATTTGATTCTGTTAAAAGAACAATTCTTTGGCCTTTTTAAAGCTGGTGTTCATGTGCTCAGGATATTAAATAAGTACGTATTGCTGTGTGAAAGCTAACGGTTCAGTGTGGGGTTAACATGGCTGACAACGTTCAATATACCTTTTGTGTAAAACAAGCGAATGCATGCTGTCCTATTCTGTTTTTCTCTTGAGATTGATGAATCACTGTCAGAGGTCATTAGTAATGAAAAACATGGTGCAAAATTTACTTGTGATATTCTAGAGTTACTTCTTCTGATCTTGGCATACTATGCTGTTTTGACGTCTAAAACAATCACTGGCTTCAAACACAATCTGCATCTTCACTTTAGTTGGAAGTAAGCGTGTCAAAGGCAATGTACTTGTGTTCAGAAAGGGTGGAGTTTTAGGAATTAGAGAAAGTGTCAAAGGCAATGTACTTGTGTTCAGAAAGGGTGGAGTTTTAGCAATTAGAGAAAGTGTCAAAGGCAATGTACTTGTGTTCAGAAGGGTGGAGTTTTAGGAATTAGAGAAAGTGTCAAAGGCAATGTACGTGTGTTTCAGAAAGGGGGTAGAGTTTTAGCAATTAGAGAAAGTGTCAAAGGCAATGTACTTGTGTTCAGAAAGGGTGGAGTTTTAGCAATTAGAGAAAGGTCAATTTATGATGAAATGTTGGTGCCTGTGCTGAATGTGTGTCAATATTTAGGAATATATTTTTCGACAAAAGTACGCTTTACTTTTGGACGCAAGAACCTTTCCAGCAGAGCTAAGCGCGCATTGCTATGTGTATATAGCTTTCATCAACATTAGAAAAGCACAATTTGACTTTGACTTTATTACATTCTCATGTACAACGTTTCGTGGCGCATGCAGCTGTAATTTCTGCCTTTATGATTCTGCTGCTGATCGTAAAAAGAATGTCTATTTGCTTTCAAAACACCTGTTTCTGTTTGTTTTTGGAGTCAGCATGCGAACAGCTAACGACTTACTGTATGGCGAAGTGAACAGATATCCCATATATAGATATATATATATATATATATATATATACCTGTTATATATATATACACGTTACTGTGTGTGTGTGTGTGTGTGTGTGTGTGTGTGTGTGTGTGTGTGTGTGTGTGTGTGTGTGTGTGTTTTAAAGGAGTGAGACTGAGACAGAGGTATGCGTATATGTGTATGTGGGTGTGGGTGTGTAGATAAAGATATCTGGATAGTTTCCATTGAAATATGTCAGAAGTGCAGGGGCGGTATGATGCGAAGCATAATAAGGTGAAAGAAGACCGCGTTGACTGTGAGGTCCAGTTTTATATCAAGATGCTAACTGATTACCTAAATTAAGATTTGTGCATAAGAGAGTTCCTATGGTCTTCCATAAATACAGATAGATGTATTTGCAAAACGAATGTATATTTGGTAAATCCATTTTTTTTTCGAACAATGGCCAAAGAACATTTGAAATCTAGATTTGTACAAACAAATGTTTGTGTGCCGAGCAATGGGCATTAAAATCTTGATTCACAAAACGATGTCGGTATGTCGAGCACTGGCCATAGATCACTTAAAATCCAGATGT
>JADBJO010029746.1:10000-18687 GCA_016801955.1 Conus betulinus
ACAAAAAGAGTGTGTATGTGAATGATTACATGTAGACATTACTTACTTGGTCCTCTCGGATCTCTGCACCTCACCACACTCGACCTCACTACAGGATGCTCCTGCTTACCTGTCACATCACATCATAGTACTGTGTACATTACTTCTGTCATATTATATCACTACACCATAATTATGCATTAGCTCTTTCACAATTGCATTCACCCTATCCATTACCTTTCTCACACACACATACACACTCTGCGCGTTACTTTTCCTACACACACATCAGGCAGTCAGATGCAGACAGACAGTACAGACAGACCACATCATTACTCTGTGCAGTTACAGACAGGGACACATCATTACACTCTGTGCGTTACTTCTGCTACACCACATCATTACACTGGGGTCCCGTTACTTCTGCTACACCACATCATTACACTCTGTGTGTTACTTCTGCTACACCACATCATTACACTCTGTACTGTTACTTCTGCTACACCTACCATCATTACACTCTGTGCATTATTGCATCTCTTCTGCTACATACACACACATTACACTCTGTGCGTTACTTCTGCTGCACACCACATCATTACACTCTCTGCTCTGTGCGTTACTTCTGCTACACCACATCATTACACTCTGTGCGTTACTTCTGCTACACCACATCATTACACTCTGTGTGTTACTTCTGCTACACCACATCATTACACTCTGTGTGTTACTGACTGCTACACCACATCATTACACTCCGTGCGTTACTTCTGCACACTTGGTAGGATCTCCCGTGCTATTATCGGAGAGCTGCGACATCCACTGATCACTTAGGCTCTGCTGACAGGAGTATCACTTACGTTGCTGACTGGCCACAGCACAACGTCTGTGCGTTTGGTAGGATCTCCCATTTCAGACAGGCTAAACTGTGCTGTGACAAAGTGAACCCGCCTTTTCGTCAGATCACGAGTGAGTCGGTGGCAAAGGCAGCTTTCAACACATGGACACGAACGGGAGTCCCTGGGTCGGTGCTGACTGATAGAGGGACCCAGTCTACTGGTCAGATCATGCAGGAGGTCTACCGACTACTAGCCATTCGAGGTCTGACTACCACACCATACCATGTGCAGTGTAATGGATTGGTTGACCGCTTCAACAGTACTCTGAAGCGTGCTGCGCAGACTATGTCAGGAGAAGCCAGGTAAATGGGATCGGTGGATACCAGCACTGCTGTTTGCATACCGTGAGGTCCCACAAGAGAGTACCGGCTTTTCGCATTTGAGCTGCTGTACGTACGCCAGGTGCGCGGGCCGATGCAGACACTGAGAGATCTGTGGTTGCAACCGGAAAGGCAAGAGCTCCGTACAGCGGCAGAATACGTCGTCAACCTGAGGAACAAGATAGCTGAGACGTGCGAATTGGAAAAGGAGATCTTGGCAAGGGCAGCTTACAGGTACAAGCGACATTTCGACTTGAGGGCGAAACCCAGGGAGATAGCTGTGGGGTCCAGAGTGCTAGTTCTTCTGCTAGTACTTCTGCCGATCAAGCAGAACAAATTGGAACTGGCATGGAGAGGTCCCTACACAGTACTAGAGAGAGTGGGTGAAGCAGATTACCGCATAGCAGTAGGGAGGAAGATGAAGATTTTCCCTGCGAACCCACTGAAGTCGTTCATCGAACGAACTGCAGATCCTCTAACAGCCTCGGTAGCTGCGGTTGTTGTGCCAGAGGAGCCCGAGGAGGAAACTAACTCCCTTGTTGAGCAAGGACATTTCTACCATTCTCTTGGAGGCCACCGAAGGCCCTGAAGATGTAGTAATACTTTACAGAAGACCAGCTCTTTGCTGGAAAGTTGCAGGAGTTAGTGGCCGAGTTCAAGGAGGTACTGACTGATATGCCCTGATGCACAAACCTAGAAACGTGCAGCATCAAGTTGACGTCAGACATCCCTATCAGGTCGAAGCCATACCCAGTGCCTTTTGCGCAAGGAGAGACGGTTAGGGAGGAGGTCAAAGCCATGATCAGGATGGATGCAATTGAGCCATCGACATCGCCATACCGCTCACCCATCGTACTGGTCAAAAAGAAAGAAGGGAAAATCAGGTTTTGCGGCGTCTTCAGGAGGTTGAATCGCATCATGCAGTTTGATGCTGAACCCATGCCGGATATTGAATACCTGTTTGCCAAACTGGGAGAGAGAAGAATGTGTTCAGCAAGATCGACCTCGCTAAAGGTTATTGGCAGATCCCGATGAGCAGAGAGGACCTCGCTAAAGGTTATTGGCAGATCCCGATGAGTAGAGAGAGGCGCGCGAGACTGCTTTTGCTACACCAGAAGGACAATTCCAGTAGAAGGTTATGTCATTTGGACTGTGTACTTCAGGGGCAGTATTCACGCGCATGATGAGGAAACTATTGCAGCCACTTTAGAGCTCAGATGTCGATAATTTCATTGATGACATCCTGGGGTCCACAATTGATCAGGACAGCCATATAGAGGTTCTCAGGTGTGTGTTCCAGAGACTGAAGGAATATTCCTTGTCAGCCCGACCTTCAAAGTGTGAGCTGGGAGGAAGGGAAATCACCTACTTGGGCACAGGATAGGTGTAGGAAAGATATGGCCTGAGCAGGATAAAATGACCCGCATTATGGACGCGCCTAGGCCAGAGACCAAACGGCAAGTGCGGGAATTCCTGGGAATAGTGGGGTGCTACAGGAAATTTGTATCCCCAGTTTGCTGACATTGCCAAGCCCCTTACTGATCTCACTAAGGAAACAGTCAGGCAAGTGAAATTGGACGACGAATGCGAACGTGCGTTCCAAACCTTTGATCAGCATTTCAGCCAACCTCCCGTATGTAATTTGCCGGCGCCTGGGTTGACATTTGTGCTCCAGACTGATGCATCAGAAGTGGAAGTGGGAGCTATGCTGTGTCAGCAATACTCTGAGGAGATGCGCCCTGTAGCATGTGCCAGCAGGAAATTAAGCCCTGCAGGGCAGAATTACCCTGTAGTAGAGAAGGAGTGTCTGGCATTGGTGTGGGGAATACTACAAGTTCCAAGCGTATTTGTATGGGACTCCTTTTATTGTCCAAACAGATCATTCCCCACTCCAACACTTAAAAAGATGAAGTCTGCTAGTGGGAGGACCACAAGGTGGGCACTGCAGCTGCAGCCATTCCAGTTTACGGTGCAGGCAGTGTCTGGAAAGGACAATGTGGCGGCAGACTTCTTGAGTCGCTTGCCGTAGAGAGAGAGAGAGAGAGAGAGAGAGAGAGAGAGAGAGAGAGAGAGGGGGGGGGGGGGACCTGTAAGTTCCAGTTACCTGTGTCATCAGAGATTGATACTCTGGAAACTATGCGATCGGAAGAGAAGAATGAGGTAGCAAAGTGTTACTGAGGGTGTGGTATTTGTAGCATGTGTTGCACAGCATTTGTGCGTAAATAGAGCAGCCTCAGTTATGGAATTTATGAGTAGTGCGTAGTGTAACGGCTGCCTGTAAGTGCCGCGTTAAGATCATGTGAGCAGAGTTAGACCAGGTTGATTAATGTAACATGTGGTTGTTAATGTATGTAAAATGATGTTGTTGGGATGGTAGTTTTGGTGTGCATCAAAAGTAACAGCAGGGCAGAGTGAGTGACGGGGGGTGTGTGGGGTGTGGGTAACCGCCGATCAAGAGAGAAGTTGTTGTGGTTTTAAACAGTAGTTAAAATTAGGGCAGGGGTGTATGTCACCGATCGGCGGTACTGAACCAGCACGTCCATGTGTTCAGAGTGGTAGCTCAGAATAGAGAGCGTGTGCGAGTGTGCGTGCGAGGGCGCGCGCGCGCGTGTGTGTGTGTGTGTGCGTGCGTGCATGTGGGTAGGGTTGGGGTTTTAGTTAGGTGGAGGTTAGGCTAAGTTCCTCGAGGTTAGGTAGGAAGGTTAGGCTAGGGGGGGGGGGGGGGGGGGGGGGGGAAAATAGGACACACAGTATTCTTGCCTCCCAGTCTTCACTTACTGAAGGAGTGGAAGTGGGTGGGTGGTTTCGTTTCCGACCTTTACCCTTTGTTGCTTTGGTTCTATACGAGAGAAGCCGGGGCAGGATATCGGTCGGCGGTTGTTGCGTTGTCAAGGCAGTGAGTTGTTGTTGTTGGTGTAAATTGCCGTGTTGTTGCTCAAGCAACAACTAGTCCGTTGGTCGGGTATGTGAGCTCTGTGGAAGGATGCACTGTTCTGACCAATGGTTGCGTTGTGTTGTGAGTGAAGCTCACTTGATTCCAACCAGGGTGGGATGCGTTGGGGTAGCTTTACTTCGGTCCCTGGTGTTTATCGGAGTGGACGTGCTCCTTGTAGATGCGGCGGGAGCTCCGTTCGTGCTGAGTGTGGCTTTGAGTCATAGTTAGGGCCAGGTCCTCGTCAGGTTTGGTGTGCCCCTGGCCTGTGCCGAGTTATGTGTCGTCCTTGTGTGCAGCCACTTCCAGCCAGCTGCAGAACTGGTGTGGTTGATCGTCTGTCTGTCCAGGCTGGTGATCTGTTATGTTCGTGGTGTTGTGGTTCGTCGTGTTGTCTTGCATTTTGGTCGAGTTATACTGTGGTTGTCTCAAGTTGTGATTAGTTGGTATTGTGTTGTTTTGTATACTGATTGTCTGGTATGATGTCTTGGTTTCGTGGATGTATTTGTTGTCAGCCACTTTGTGTTGTCACCTCTCTTTCTATCTATCGTGTAAGTAGTGCACATAGCGGTTCCTGAATTCGATTGTCACGGGGCAGTTTGGCTAGACAACTTGGGGTCAATATAATAACTATTGATGGACGGTGAGGCACGATATCGATTGTGGCTAGCTCATGTTGATTTCAGTTGTTTCAAGAAGATAGTAATATGAGTAGTTGCATTTGGCTGAGGACCATAACATGATTCGGGTGCAGCTGTGAGGTGTGATGATTGTGTTCAATTTTCAGTTGTAAATAGTAGTGATACATTGAAGTCGAGTGGCGATTTCGGAGTTGCCCTGCACAGCATTAAAATCGGTTAACTGTGCAGTAAGGCCAAGGCCGATTTCTGGGTGAGTGGTTTATACCGGGGTACGGTCGTGACCCATCCAGTTATCTTTTCTCTTTCGTTCGAGTCATGGTTCTCGACGCGAGTGTCGTGCGTGTGCAGACTGTTTCTTTGACGTGTGTGTGAACACGCGCACCAGGTTTTTTATGACAGCGATATGCGCGTGAAAGCAAGTCTTTTATGACACATACTTAAAGGAGACTGCCGCAATGATACGTGCTGTGTGCACATTGTGACGTATGTATTTTGTACAGGACAGCAAGTCCATATGGTTGGAAGTTTTCTGCAGAGCAAGTGACAGTCATCACACATACAGGGATATACGTATTTGTGACAGAACAGGATTGGAAGGAAGATACCTTAGGTTGCGTGGTGGCAGCCCCATTATGAATTTTAGTAGTCAGAAAGAAGGGAGAGGTACAGTTTAAGGTGAGTGGCTTAGCAGTAGCAGTCGGTAGGATAAAGAAGGGGATGGTGTGCAGTATGTAATGTTGTATGAATTGTGGTTATGTTGGCATAACAAGGATTAAGAACTGGGTTTTAACTGACAAGAGTTGACGTGAGAGTGGGGTGATGGGTGGAAATTTTAGCAAGTGAATCATGTTTTTTGGTATATGATTATACTTGACAATGCAAAGAGGGACAATATTGTGAGGGACTGTGGCTGGGAGACGATTGCCTTGTGTGAATATTGACCCAGTTGGAAATCAGTAAGTTTTTGAGAGAGATGTTCATTACTACTGATTATTGTGTGAAGACATCTCCTTGTGAAATTGCCCATTTCCTAGACTACTTATCATTTCCTAGGGAGGGCCCATGGAGTCTGTGTTGGGGTCGCTTGAGTTTATTTCTTTTTCTTTTCCGAGATTTGGATGTGATACCTAATTTCATTTGTAATAACGTGGATTTGCTCTGGGAGAAATATTGCTTTAACTACTGTGGTAAGGGTTGGCCGTAGTGGGTCTAGTAGCGCCGAAGCGAGTAAATGGGTTGGGGGATGTATTCGGAATTTAAGGAGTCACTCTCATGTCCAAGTGGAAAGTAAGCCAGGGAGATGGAGAGTTAAAGTCATACCAGGTAGGCTAAATGCCTTGGTTACTCAGGTAGTAGCGACACTACAGTAGTGGCCTACAGTTGTTTCAGCAGATATCCTGCTTCCGTGCCGAGGCTGGGGCCGGATCACCGCAGTCGGCAGCCGAGTGCTGGCAGGTGAGCGGCGGCTTCCAGTTGCCTATGCTCTCCCGGGAGGGGAAGAGCACCCAGGCTACTCAAGGTGTAGTTGCTGGCCCCCGTCTCCTCTTTCCCAGGAGGGAAGGACCGTCCCTGTTCAGGCGCCATGTGAGGGGTGCTGTGCCAGGCCTTCCTTCACCCTCAGTTCCAGCGGAGCCTTCAGTGGAGGAGGGGTTCCTTCATGCGTCGGGCCTGTTGAGAGAGGGGCCTGGTGTGTGTGTGTGTGTGTGTGTGTGTGTGTGTGTGTGTGTGTGTGTGTGAGAGTGTGTTCATCGTGGGGAGGAGTCGTCTTGCGTGAGGCCATGGACAGCGCCGAGGAGCGGAGTCTTCTGTGGAGGATTTGGCCTGCAAAGGGGGCGGCGACTGGTGCGGTAGCAGTCCCGGGATCAGGGAAAGAAAAGGTGCATCCTGAGCAGAGGGTTGGGTGGTAGTAGCTTAGAAATAAGAGCCCCTTGGGTTAGTCCTTGTCCCTAGTAGTTAGTCACCATGTGTGCGGGCTATCGCTGCATCCCTAGGTCACAGCGATGCACCGTAACTGGTGCTCTAGGATAGATTAGGATCCCCCGGGTCATTGTAGCAGGGTAGGGTGGGCCAGCGGAGAAGTGAGAGACCTGTGGGCGGCTGTGGATTACGTGAGTGGTGATTGCTGGGTGGTGGCGCCATGGTGTTTATGTTGAAATAAAGAAGTGTGCAAGATTGTAAAGCTGTGTTAGTGTGCTGTGTTGTCTGACCTAGCGTGTGATAGGCGTGGGTAGGGATGGTAGGGCCGTCCGGCTTAGCGACCGTGACATTGAACTTGCCTCGTCACTCAGAGCTACCAGCACTTTCAAAAACACACAAGCCTAAGGAGAATTAGTCCTGAACCACTCTTGACTATTTTCAACAGTCCCGAGAAAAATAAAAGTTTCTTTTGATGGCTAGTATCGGAGAGTTGCTCCTTCCATCACAAGGAAGAGAGAGGGTGGAGGTGGAATTTTAATATAAGTCTAATCGCAAAAACTTCCAAATCCTTCCCCTAGAGGACAAAACCTACCCACCCCCAACTTCTACCACACAGAGAGAGAGAGAGACAGACAGACAGACAGACAGACAGAGACAGACAGACAGAGACTGAAAGAGAATCGTTTCAACTCACCTCTGGAGTTATCAGCTGCAGTGAGTTGACAGGCCGTCAGCAACAGCACGGCGACGATCAACACGCACGTCAGTTTCATTCTGGTGATGATTTTGACGACGCTGAAAATGTTGTTGATGTTTATTACTGTGTCTTGTATTTCAAAAAAACCACAATATCATTTATTGCACAATGTAGTGTTACATCAGCCAGCGCTGTATTCTGCTGCAAGCTGCACTGTTAGAAGCTACAATGAAAGGTTACACTTCAGGCTGATCTGTTAAAAGCCAGTGACATGGCACTATCATATGTTCTCGTGTTAAACAGACAGCGCCAGGTTTTATTGGATACTGCTGTGTGAAAGAGCTAAATGGTAGCTTTTGGTGTTCAGCTGCTACTATTTCTTCATCACAAACCACTAGCTAGCATGCAAAAGCGATTAGTTTCTAGGTTTAAAGTACAAGATTGGTGCATACTCAATTCTTACAATATTTGGTGGAAACGAGCAATACAAAACAACCTCATGCAGACGATTCGAGAACTGATCCCAATTTATAGCCAGCTTCCCTGAAAAAAAAAACCCTGATCAATCCGTTATCTGTACCTGTTTTTGATGCAAGTCCAGTTTTCATTAAATTCAATTATGTTGCTAACAGATAAATCTGTCGTATCAAACACGACGGTCGGGAAATAAATGCCTATTTGCCGACCTTCCATTCAAAGCAAAAGATCGTTGAGGAAAGCTAACTTACCCAAAGAAGCCCTTGAATGAATATGGAGTCAGGTTCACCGTGCAAGGACCACACAGACGATGTGATACACGTGTCACTGTCGCATCCTTTTATCCGTTGTCGCCTACCATTAGTCACCTCCCGACGTCCTTTCTTACCCAGAGAAAAAAAAAAAAAAAAAAAAAAAAAAAAAAAAAAACCCAACAAGTGATCGCCCACGTTGGCATGCAAAATATAAGAAAGTCTGTCTGTGGACGACGGGTTGGGTGATGTGACGTGTGCGGACGTGATGGGAGATGGGACAGCATAAAAAAAAATTAAAGAAATAAAAAAAATAAAGAAGGTTGTTGAGTACTGAATGTGCGTGGGCACAGTAAACGACAAGAATAATCGATCTGGTCGTGTGACAGACTAAAACGTCCCACTTTCACATCTCTCCCGCTGCTATTTGCATATGACGATAGCGAACAGGTCACAGCAAGCATAGAAGCTAACAGCAAGAAAAGCATATTTACTCGTTTGACATAGAAATGTGCCTATTGTCTGTCTGTCTGTATTTGTCTGTCTGTCTGTCTCTCTCTCTATCTCCAACTCT
>JADBJO010029747.1:0-5000 GCA_016801955.1 Conus betulinus
GTGAAAAGTGTGATTACAGGTGAAGGCAAAACCGTAACAAACACAGGAATCAGGACATGTATTATCGCACATCAGTTCATCATCATGCAGAAGACATTGTGGCAGACCATCACACAGGTGATTCACGTGCGCACATATTGTTTTGTGTCTGTCCCGACATCGATAATACCCTGGGCATGTCTTGTAGTTCTTACAATCAACTTCGTCTTCATGATCTGGACAGTCCATCATGTCATTACACCTGACATAGACAGGAAGACAGTAACCATTATTGTGACACTGAAAATGAGTCTCTGGGCACTGTGTGTTGTTTTCTGTAAAGGGGTCACAGTGAATCCTTCAGGTATATCGAAATTTACTACAGCTGGGGGGCTTAACTGGGTAAGTGAATAATCCCTGTCAGTACAAAATATCCCATCGTCATCCTGTATGCAGACCCTATTGCTGTAGCAGGGTTTCCCAATCTCTACGCACTGAACAAAAGACATCCAAAGTACTGAAAACCTTTAATGCTTAAAAGAAATAATATAACAGAAGAAAACACAGTCAGGCCTTGTGTGTAATTTGGAAGCCTGTATATTCGATAATGGAGCAAAACCAGGGTTTGTTCATAAACGTGAAACCCCCTGACTACGTAGGAAGGGGTTTTGATGGGTGGAGAGAGAACAGTAAGAATGTACATTCATTAATTTTGTCGTTGTTGCTGGATTTTCTTTGCAGATCTCACGACATTTTTGAGTGACTCTCGGAGTGGAGTGTATGTCTAAAGAAAACATATTGTTTTTTTCCACACCTTTCACACATGATGGGAATGCCGCTGGCACTTTTAAAGGTCTGCTGTAAATTCTATGGTCTGTGTTGCCCTAGTTTTTTGAATGGAACTTTCTAGAGATGTAAACTTGTCAAGAGCTCCATCTTAGGCTGGTTCATAAAACAAAAAGAAAAAAAACGTCTATGCGGGATTGACAATGGTCAACTAGCGTGAGAGAGAGAGAGAGAGAGAGAGAGAGAGAGAGAGAGAGAGAGAGAGAGAGAGAGAGGTTAACTAACAACTTTAAATTACATGAGCATGCTATTTTTCTTTATCTTAGAGAATAAAGGACAGGAAGAATTTGTAGGCATGAAGGCCATGCATACTTTCACTGGGACCTTAGACTGAAGATTAAAGAAAAATGACGTAACAGCTGTTACACAAAGAAACCACACCTGGGAACCAAGTCGGTATTTAGCTGAGAGTGTTCCTCTTTAGGAAGCAAACCTGGGTGGAGCGTTCACATCACTTCAGGCTTGATGGTTGGGCATTAAATGATCGCCAGAAACGCCATCCTTCAAATGGTTCGAATTAATCAATTCAATCTCTGGTAAGCCTCTCTGAATTCCATGATTATCTCTTTCCCGCCATTGTTGAGCACACTTTCTAAAAATGAGTTTTGTGACACAGCCATACCTGCTTACTATCACATTTGTCCAGCACTGGCTGTGGTAAGAGATTTACGTTCTTGTCAGCAACTGAAATATTGCATAAAAAAATCCTTGTAAATGTGCTGTTATTTAGCCATCTGTCTCCATATCTAATTTTGTCTAGACAAGATAGCAGATCTTGTAATGTGAACTTGAAACTGGGATTATCTACGCCAGACATTTGTAGTGCAGTTTTGTTGCAATGGCTTAACGTGCTTCTGGATGTATGCTTTTGAAGTCTTGCAAATGGAATAGTTCTCTCCCTTTCCCCTTGAGTTCTGTTCTCAGTCTAACTCGTTTGAATGTGATAAATGCATGACTATGAATTCTCCACTTAAAGACTTTCCAGTTTGAGAGTGACATGATTTCTACGTTTGCATTGTTTAGCACAGAACTGTACACAGTGGTGAATGCATTGTCATTCCACTTCACGCCATTAGCGATCAGACTGTGAAGTCGGCCCTCTGCGCCCTTTAAGCGGTGACATCGCAGTAACTGTCTGCAGCAACAAGTTCCCTTCAACTCTGGTCTCTGCTGTTCCTTTGAAGGACACGACCTATTATGCTGAAAAAGAACCCTACCCGGAAAACCTCATTTCTCAATAAAACTGATAAAACACCAGCAACAAAAGCTGCCGAGTCAGGTCTAAAAGAAGTGCATCTGTCCATGTGCTTTCATCGTGGAAGTAAATGCTTCAGTTGTAGGGAAAAATCCAAACTGCATCCAAACCGACTGTGTTACTCTCTATTTTGCGTCCACGTTGATAAGGCGAAAATACTGTAATGCTCAATACAATATGTGCCGCATCTTTTGACCTACACACCGGTCCCATCTGTCGCGTGTGACTACTGCAAGTTGGCTAGTGGCTTGTCCATAGGTGTTCAGTTTTTGCGATGGCAGTGGTATGGTCAAATGTTAGCCTGGTATGCATGTTTCCTTCCATCTGGAATAATTGCAAAGGAAATACTGCACTCCCAAATCCTTCAGGTAAAACCATTGCTATGTGTGATGTGGGCCAAAGGGCAGCCACTGATCTTCTGGTGCTGCTCCATCACAATCACAGCTCCCCCAGGACAGCTGCTGTCTGTGCTGAGGACTAAATGTGACCTATCATCTGAACATTGTTGTAAGTGGACGGCTCGTTCTCGATGCATCATTCCAGTTCTTCTCTGCTCTGTGTCGACAAACTTCAGGGTTGGTCAAAACCTCACTCCACTTTCCTTAACGCCTTTTTTCTCATCATATATAATGCAACAATACCGAAGTAGGTCATGTGTTACAATTGGAGATAATGCCGTAAGACTTTTTTTCCGATAAGAGTTATCTGATATGAGGTGACTGCTTTCTTACCGGATATGTACAACTTCCTTCCAAACTACAGACTTTAACTACTGTCTGTGTGGCTGTCGCCGACCCAGAGCTCATTACCCCCCCCCCCCCCCCCTCCCCCACAATAACCTTTCTATCAAGACTTTACAGTGGACTTAAGAGGATGTGCAATACATCCTAGCTTCGGTACCAATGCCAACATATGTTGAATATTAGCAATGCATTTTTTCTGAGAGTTGCCATACAACAGTAAGTGGCCCAAGGCAGCAGTGGGCACATGTCCATCTTTCCTAACATTTGTGAGGGAAGTCTTCAAAAGTGTTACAAACTTCCTATATGCAAAGACCAAACATGGTAGTGCATTCAATTATGATTTTAATCCTTTCCATGTAAATGTTTGCTGTTTTTGGTGTGATCAGGATGCACAGAAACCGAGTGGAAACACCATTTTCAAAATCAACTGAAGCCATGTAGCAATCCTCATTAACCAAACGAAGTGTCGTATTCGATGTGTCCATTTTCAAATGACGATACTATTAGGTTCTTTCTCCATTTAGTTTTTTCGCCCCGTGCTATTCTAGAATAACAATCTTCTGTCTTCCTTCTTAGGAACGTCTGTGGAAGCAGTCCCCAAGAATGGCGTAGACTGAAGATTTCTTAAATATGAGCTTGTCTGTCTCTGTCTATTGTCAGTGACATCGCTCTCATCAGCATTCATCAGTGTGTGTTGTTCTAAAACAGATGGAAGTAAGTCATGTTATTAAGCTCAGTTTTGAAATTTGACAGTTTCCACAAATCAATATCATGAGTGAGTCGTCTCCTCCATGCCTTCTGGAATATTTATTCTATCAAAGTGAAATGGTTTACTTTCCAATGTTTGAACAGTGGCAGATACGAAATATAAAAACGTTACTGACCAGATCATCTGTGGCACTTTGGGGTAACTGTGACGTGTTTTGTTGCGAACTGGATGCAGAGTTTGTTCTCTCCCTGTTTATAACTGGAGTTGTAACTCTAATTTGTTGGTCCTAATAAAAGGATGTTTTCCCCCATCAGGTTTCCATGTTTGTCAGAATCTAGAGACCTGCCTTTAGTTAATGTATTTAGTTCTGTCTTTTATGATGGCGACCAGATCATCTCTAAGCAATGCTGATCAAAACCGTGCCTCCATTGTCATGACACATAAAGTCTACTGTTTTGTGTTACATGAGATCTCAGCTTACTATGTCCACACACAGAGAGGTTTTCAGAGTTGCATATTCCAGTAACGCAATTGCATGAATACCTTTACCTGCATTTTCTTCCTGCATGAATACCTACATTTTGTTTCTGCATGAATACTTTTACCTACATTTTCTTCCTGCATGAATACCTCTACCTACATTTTCTTTCTGCATGAATGCCTTTACCTGCATTTTCTTTCTGCATGAATACCCTTACCTACATTTTCTTTCTGTATAAATACCTTTACCTACATTTTTCTTTCTGGCTTGCCTGTGGCAACATATTGTTCAAAGGCTCTGCTGGCGCAATGGCTGCATGCAGGATGACTCAAAGGCTCTGCTGGCGCAATGGCTGCATGCAGGATGACGCAAAGGCTCTGCTGGCGCAATGGCTGCATGCAGGATGACTCAAAAGGCTCTGCTGGCGCAATGGCTGCATGCAGGATGACTCAAAGGCTCTGCTGGCGCAATGGCTGCATGCAGGATGACTCAAAAGGCTCTGCTGGCGCAATGGCTGCATGCAGGATGACTCTCTGTGTTTGCTCGATAAGGAAGTCAGCATTGCGTGATGGCCGGCAAAATTTTGGCATTAACATTTCTGTGCCGAAAATGAAAAGATGAATGATTGCTCGTTCCTTTTGCCAGAAGAAAACCCAAGAGTTTTTCGGATTTTATCATGTTTTCTCCTGTAATCTGTTTGTCTGTATTGTCTGAAGAAGCTACTGACCTCTTGTTTCACAATTGACATTGGGGAGTGTTATGGCAGGTCACTAATGCAGCTCCATGTTCTGTGCAAGTTCTTATCCCTTTTCCTCATCGTGGATTTGGTGAATTAAACATTGGAAAAAAGCACTCGGCTTGACTTCCTGTTCATATTATTCTCCCTCAGTGTCAGTGCAGGTGTGTTCTCTTCATTTCCTTGGTTCTTTCTCATTTTTAGGTCATTTCTGTGTATGATTATGAACGTTCCTCTACTATATTTTCACG
>JADBJO010029747.1:10000-12500 GCA_016801955.1 Conus betulinus
GACCAACTCTGGAAAATGAGAGTTCACAGGGAACCCGAAATGAGAGAATGAGAGACGATAGCTCCCATATGGAAGCAGAGATGCTACTGCTAATGACAACAACTGTCACGAAATATGCAGATGTCTGCCTGCAAGTGTACCTTGTCCTTATGGGCCCACAGCCAACAGGACGTAAATCTCGCCCTTAACTGTCTGATTGAAGCCCAAGTGATGGTGAGGAAAGAACCATTGACGATAGGGAAAGTTCTGCTAACAATTGGAAAGACTGCTACTTCGAACCTCTTATCTCGAGTTGTACTGCTTTTATCTGTCAGCAAAACAGCAATGAGTGGTGCTGCAGTGGTAGTGGTGTCTTTCGCTGATGGGCTCTGCAGTAATGAATATGGGCTGGTTCATGTCATAAGTTATATTCTTTTGTGAAGAGTCCAGTGGCTATCACAAATGGCAACTCCCACGGAGCAGTAGTACCCCCTGGCATATTAATGGAATACCCTATGCATACCTGCATCCCATGTGAACACAACGCAGACTTCCAAGAGTGATGCAGGATTTCCCCCATCTGGTTGGTTTGCTAGTTGAGGACAGTATTTCTCTGGATCCCATTGGCACTTCAATTATTCTCTCAATGAAGGATTTGGAACGTCATATGAAGAATAGATGTACAAATTGTGATAGATCAAAAGTGAATACCAGCCTTGTGTTGCTTGGAAATAACTGAAATTCTAAGATGGATGAAGGTTTTACATCTACTTTATTGCAAAAAAAAAAGTTATATAAAAAAAACAACAACGTCAAAATTTCTGATAGTTTTCAAACTGTTGATTAAACTAATTTGCACAAAAAGAAATTACACATGAGAATATTTGAGGAAAAGAATGTTTACAAAAGCAAACCAAACAAGCAAACAAAAACAACTGTTACACTCCCCGTCCTACCTCTACCTCCCCACCCACTTTTCCTTCCCTTCGACACCCCCTCCACCCTCCCCCTCTCTCTCTATCCTTTTACAGAAAGATTGGAATACTGAAGACAGATGCTGGACCTTCCAACAAACCATGATACCATACACCCATTAAGGTTCTTCCAGTATCGTGCATCTCTGCGTTAAGAGTCTCAGAGGTCGCAACCAAAGACACTTGAAGTCCTTGCCATTCCAGAGGGCGAGAGGAGAGAGCTACTGGTCGCTCTAAAACACGTTAGAATTCCAGAGAGCAGGGACAGTTTGTGGTCATGCAATCAAATACTGAAATCGTCCTGGACAGGAAAACTGAGTTGGAGCATATCCTGCAAGAAATTAACGTCCAGATCTGCCGCATTCAGGAGGTAGAAGAGCCACAAAGACCTTCGAAGTAAAAGGACATAGGTGCTTCAGGTTCGACAGAATAAAGTGTAGCACTGGAGAGGTACTGACCTTTGTCAGGTATATTATCCACACTTACCTTCACAACACGCATATGGGAGACTTGGAATACCAGGTGATGGGAAATGCATCTTGGCACAGCAGAGCTTCAACTAGTTAACTCTTATCGCCCCAAAGAGAAGCCTCTGTCTTTCAAACCCATAAGCAGGACAGACTCCAAAATGACTGTCGTGGATATTTCAACATCCACACCTGCTAATCTGATCCTGATCAACACTTTCTTCAAACCTGGCCTTCTGCACTGAAGACATTCACACAAGAATGCCCAGCGAGAGGCTGGGAAAACAGTAGGATGGCATTAATGGTAGGTCTGTATTCCTGCACTTAAATCTTTGAATCTCAGGAAAGTCCATCTTCCCACACAAGACTGCATTGAGCTATCACACCAGGTTCCCTGTCAAAATTAATACAGAACAGTCCTGGCCGCAATGTGCATTGCGCGTCATGTCAACATTAGGCTGTCTTAAAAATTGCCTCTGAAAGAAAGACTCTTTTCACCAGGGAGTTAAAGAAACACACACACACACACACACACACACACACACACACACACACACACACACACACACACACACAATAATCTCACTTCACTTTTCAAACAATAGAAACGTACAACTGGACATTGAACTAAGATACCACATAAGCTAGCACACAAAAAAAAAGTCTTGGTTGTTACATAGGATTCAGGGTTGTCTGCATTTTGTAGAATCGTGCTGCTGTTCCACCGATCCAGATTTTCTCCACCGGGGAAATATTTCATGACTTCCTCGAAGGCCTTCACTTCCTGGGCAGTCTCCAGACTGACCAGAGAAGCTCCCATTTTTCGGCACTCTTTCTTGGCCTTCGAACGGGAGATTCTGTAATTTGCTTTAAAGTTAAAGATGTAGCAGCTCCCTCCAGCAGAAACCTGCCAAGGAAAAGGACAGAAGGCAAATAGGATAACAAGGGTTAACAATATGCATGAGAACATGAAAGCATAGGGGCATAGGTTTGTATATGGTATTTATATTTATTTTTTATTATTATATTTATTATTATTATTATTATTATTATTATTATTTATTATTGTTGTTGTTGTTA
>JADBJO010029747.1:17500-18685 GCA_016801955.1 Conus betulinus
TGATTCCACAGATTCAAAACTGAATGAATCAGTTTTTCAAAGTTCCTTGTCAGTTGGAATTCAGTTGTGAATGCAGCTGGTACGTTGGGGTCTGAAGGACAGTCACTAAAGTTGGTTTATATTGTAAGTGTGTCATTGTTTGACCTTAAAGAATGGAAACTATTTCTTGAGAAAGAAGTCAAGACAGACAGTTGCAACTGGTTGCCCCATCTATCTGTCTCATCTTCTCACGAGGATGCTGCTGTTTAGCACTGATTAGCATATGTCAGTAGTAACCCATGGAGGGAGTTACACTTTCGTATCCAGGTCTATTATTTATACACACTGTAACATTTTTACACTCTGCCAGTTGCCAAGTTCTGTGAACACCCCCTCCCCCCTCCCCACAACCCCAATTTGCTTACGCTGATATCGCAGAATTCAATTCACCCGTTGGAATGAATGTAATGGCCAGAACCTTTTAGCTTTACCTTCCCAGGTCCACATTTGTCGGAGGTGTAGGGACAAGGGGCCTCATCTTCATGCTCTGCACACTGAGGAGTAAGATCACAGGGGAAGTGTTTTAAACAGGTCAGGCCACACTGACACTGAGCAGTTCCAGGGTGCCCAGTCCTGGCAGTCGTTGAGGGTTTCAAGTCTTCTGTGTAGAAAGAGAAATAGAGTGTAAACGGTCTGCACTCTGAACTACGAAAACCAGTGAAATAGAAACAAAGACATGTGGCGCTCTTCACTACCTACATTGCCAACGTCTTCAGGGAACTGGAACAAAGGGGGGGTAACGAATTTTGAACGTTTTAAGAAATTTCTGCCTGGAGCTACACCGACCCAAGTAAGTAATATCGTCATTGACCTGTAGCGTTTTCTTCTCTGCCAGCTGTTGACGCCTCAGCATGATGATGTGATCAGCTGGTCTGGTCAGAGTGACACAGCTTTGGATGACTGTTGGACATGGGGTGGATCCATCCAGTCCTGGGGTCTGTATGTACCCTGCACAAAGCAACTTCTGTATCATCTTAAAACTGGTCATGTCACGAACGCAAAAAAAAAACAAAACATTAGTTCAACAACAATGTTTTCCATCCCCACAGTATAAACATTAAAAGGGGTAACCACAGTGATTGGCATGTGTGTTTTGTTTCAGTGGTATTGAACGATAGATTTCAAACGTTTGGGTCCATGTAATGG
>JADBJO010029748.1:0-10000 GCA_016801955.1 Conus betulinus
GAAATAAAGGAACGAATTCCGTTTGTTCCATTTTATCAAAAAAAGAATGTTTTTATCTTATCACATCATCACTAGACATGTCAAATTACATTTCAAGGAACGAATTCCGTTCGTCCCTTTTTTATCAAGAAAATAATGTTTATCATCATCACTAGATGTGTCTAATTACATACCAGGGAACGATTTCCGTTCGTCCCTTTTTATCTTTCCACAACAGGAATCAGAATACATTTCCAATAATTTATGCACAATAATGTTCATTGCTCACTTCTGGAGCTCACCAACACTAACATCATTATAATACTTTAGGGAAAACACTTAAAAGAATAATACATTGATTCAATTAGATTACTTTTCCCCAAACACATAAGTATACATATTCTTTCTTTCATTTACTCACTCCATTCTTCTCATTCACCTCTCGACTCACACATTCACTAACTACAACTTCCAGTTGTCACCCTATGTCCAGTCAAATGACAAGATGTATCAAGGGAGCAATTAAATATTTCAGACCTTTACTAAGAACTGGAAAGTTCCCAACAACCTGTAGGAAAAAAAAACCAAATTCCTTAGTACAAACCCTAACTTCCATTTAACGATTGGAACATACCTGACTGCCATCGAAGACCTTCCTTCAGTCTCCCTTTGGCTCTTCTGGAGAAGTTGCTCGGCCGGTAGCTCTGTGGAGACTGCAGGGGAATCCTCGCTCACCCGACTATCTATCACAAAACGCAGGTGAGTAGCTGTCAGGTAAACAGATCAACCGGTTTTTTCAGGTTTACCTGTTCCGGTCCAACGTGTCCCCCAAATTTGGGACCTTACAAAATATGGTCATAACGCACACACAATGAAGTGACAGGCATTGGAGAAGACGCTGGAGGTTTGGGTGTGAGGTGGATGAAGAGTGGAGGGAAGGCTGGGCGAAAAGCACATGCATAGGGAAAAGCATCGTTCAAAGGAATGCCGACCTCCTTCATCATGTGCATGTTACGGTTGTGAAAATAGAACGAGTCGTGTAGTTTAACTGGTTTGATTCACCACAAACCGTTAAGTTTTTTCAATATTTGCCAACTTATGTTATTATATATATATATATATATATATATATATATATATATATATAGTCTGTATATATATATATATGTTGCCTATGTGTGTGTGTGTGTGGTGTGTGTGTGTGTGTGTGTGTGTGTATTTTGATCTATGCAGGGTTAGATGGTTATTTTATATCTCCTCCTCCGTTTGGAAGCAATGGCATGAACTGGTCAGACATTCATAAATATTTAGTGCCACATATGCTTAAATCATTTGTTGACGTACCTTTGTATATGATCATTGGAGGATTGGAACTGACACCAATCTTTTGCGAAAATCTAACGATTTCATGATACTGAAAGATTTGCTGAAAACATAGATCCAGGTCCATGGCTTTTACCCTTTGGTGAAATCTTTGCACAGGGATTTGCTGTAAAGGTCTTATCGATATGTGTCATTTGGCTGATCTTGCTACTGCCGAGAATAGGCGAGTCCCCCCCCACCGACATTTCACCCCCAACACATACACACACAAATAGCAGATGCTGGTGATCACGTTGACTCACTTTGTTAAGACATGAGTCAAAAATAGATTTTACACAGTATCAGCATCGGTAGCGTTTTTTTTCTTTTTTCTCTTTTTTTTTTTGTTTGGTTTCAAACATAATTAATATTATACTGGAATTACCCCGGAAAAAAAAACTGATGTTGAAGACTGAAATAAACATACTTCTTTTATATCTTCAACATTCTTGTAAATGTCATATACCATGATTTGCACCTAATGTTCAATTCGTTCAATATGTTTACATGAAGAGTCCCTTGAGCAACGTCGATGTGTATTAGATAATGATTTTCTCTCTCCTCTCTCTCTCTCTCTCTCTCTCTCTCCTGGGAGTCAATGGGGGTACCACACTGCAACATGGTATATTAGGTTCTCCCAGTTCTGTCAGTTTTGTGCTAAAGCTTGGGTTTTTTGCAAGTGTTGTTGCTGTCCTTTCTGCAATGTGATCAGTCTATTTTTTTTCGTATTCCTCCTTTCCCCTCCCATCCCCCTCTCGTCTCGATCCTTCAACGATTGCCCAGAGGATTGAAAAAACAAACACCCTTTGTTTTATTATTAGTTTCTTTCCTCGTAAACAGCATAATAACTGCTAGACGCAAAACACGTAGTAATGTATATTAACCTGTTTAAATTCACTGAAAGCCAAGGAAGCAAACAGACATATATATGAAGTTGATTCCTTCACTATCATCTTCCCGAGCGATTCCACCAGGCTGCTTGACGGGTTTGGCAACAATTCAGACCTCAGCCCTTTCTCTTTCCCCGTCATCCCCAATCCATTTGTGACCCTTATTCCTACACAACAAAGTCCGTCGACTGTGCATGGACACATGAACAATGGTTCTGCTGTCAACATACACACACAATGGCTTCCATAGCAGTCAGTGAATACTTTAACATTTATCATTTAACGTCGCCCTTTTTGTGGAGTTCCTCCCTCCTTCCCTGCTTCTGTGAGGAGAAAGGTGCGTCTTTTCTTTTGTGCTAATCTACAGCTCTGCACTCGGACCTGATCTGCTCACGCCTTCAAACTCAGCACTGACTCTTTCAGCCGCCACTTTCCTTCATGGCAGTCTGTCCACCTGGAACCACGCAGCCTGCCTTTTAATGGGCACATGACAGAAAAGGAGAAGCAATTTTCAGACACAACGAAAATTGTCAAAACAGTTGACTTGTGTCTGTCTCTTTTTGGCGAAGTCCTTAAGCACTTGTGGCGTGTGAATTTTCTTTCAAATATGTTTTTGGATTCAAGTAGGTGGGCACCTCAGTAATTCTGTCTTGAAAATCAACAAACATTTTATGGTATTGCAGACTACTTGTTCCTGGTATCTTAGCTTGTACCGATGTTTCAAAACATGTTTTTGTTCACAAGCTTGTGAGCTTGTGCATAAAAACGCAAACAATTTTCTCATTTGGTGGATCGGTGGTCGTTTTCCATGTTTTCATCATGTCATAGTATGACGTTGCACACAAGAAGAAATTTCGCTTATTGCACGTCGACACACAAACCCCTGAGGCTTTGTCGAGTCATTTTAAACTTTCAGCATTATTTGATGATCAACAAACACATGTATCGAAAAACCTTGTCAGTAACCAGAGTGTGTAGGAGCGTGCTATGATTGGCGTCACGTTTCCCTGAGGCTTTGTTGATTGGTTGTTGAAAGTCAATTTGAATGTGTTTGTTTGTTTGTCACCTGTGTGTGCAATACTGTCAGTCAGAGAGAATCCTGAGACTGCAGAGAGTTGGTGAGTGTGGTGTGCGTGTGTGTGTGTGTGTTGTGTGTTGTGTGTGGTGTTGTGTGTGTGTGTGTGTGTGTGTGCAGGCGTGCGTGCGTGCGTGCGTGCGTGTATGCAATGTATGCTGTGTTGTGTATGTGTTGTGTGTGTGTGTGTGGTGTGTGTGGTGTTGTGTGTGTGTGTGTGTGTGTGAATTTTCTTTCATTGATATCAAACGGTGTTTTCAGATTTACATGTACTGTAACAGTGTGTCACTTTAATGTTCAACTTTGTTCCTTAAGTTATTGATTTTTTTTTTGCGTCGTTTTTTTTTTGGCCTTTTTTGTTTCGATTGTTTCACATATAAGAATCAGATTAATATATATTACAACACCAACTTTTTCATGAAACATGAACTTTAAACAGTTTTTTAAATTTACCACTTTCATTTGTCATCCAGAACCATCAGGTTTAAATGAAAAGCTTTGACCATACGGGTCTTATGTTAGTCAAGAGAGAATCCCCAAGGGATGGTCTTGGGTTAGTGGGGTGTGCTGAAGGTCCATTTGGAGAAGCATTTGTTTTCCCCCATTCACCCACTCAAGCACATACTGTCAGTTAGGCAGAATCATTTACCACTGCAGGGGGAAGGCTTACTTTAACCCCTATTTCTACAATCTGAGACATAAGAGAAAGCTTTGTTTATGATTAACATAGATCGCAGGTCCATGGCTTTTACCCTTTGGTGAAATCTTTGCACAGGGATTTGCTGTAAAGGTCTTATCGATATGTGTCATTTGGCTGATCTTGCTACTGCCGAGAATAGGCGAGTCCCTCCCACCGACATTTCACCCCCAACACATACACACACAAATAGCAGATGCTGGTGATCACGTTGACTCACTTTGTTAAGACATGAGTCAAAAATAGATTTTACACAGTATCAGCATCGGTAGCGTTTTTTTTCTTTTTTTTTTTTTTTTTGTTTTGGTTTCAAACAATTAATATTATACTGGAATTACCCCGGAAAAAAAAAAACTGATGTTGAAGACTGAAATAAACATACTCTTTTATATCTTCAACATTCTTGTAAATGTCATATACCATTGATTTGCACCTAATGTTCAATTCGTTCAATATGTTTACATAAAGAGTCCCTTGAGCAACGTCGATGTGTATTAGATAATGATTTCAATGTTGTCTCTCTCTCTCTCTCTCTCTCTCTCTCTCTCTCTCTCTCTCTCTCTCTCTCTCTCTCTCTCTCTCTCCTGGGAGTCAATGGGTACCACACTGCAACATGGTATATTAGGTTCTCCCAGTTCTGTCAGTTTTGTGCTAAAGCTTGGGTTTTTGCAAGTGTTGTTGCTGTCCTTTCTGCAATGTGATCAGTCTATTTTTTGCGTATTCCTCCTTTCCCCTCCCATCCCCCCTCTCGTCTCGATCCTTCAACGATTGCCCAGAGGATTGAAAAAACAAACACCTTTTTTTTATTATTAGTTTCTTTCCTCGTAACAGCATAATAACTGCTAGACGCAAACACGTAGTAATGTATATTAACCTGTTTAAATTCACTGAAAGCCAAGGAAGCAACAGACATATATATGAAGTTGATTTCTTCACTATCATCTTCCCGAGCGATTCCACCAGGCTGCTTGACGGGTTTGGCAACAATTCAGACCTCAGCCCTTCTCTTCCCCGTCATCATCCCCAATCCATTTGTGACCCTTATTCCTACACAACAAAGTCCGTCGACCGTGCATGGACATGAACAAATGGTTCTGCTGTCAACATAAACACAGTGGCTTCCATAGCAGTCAGTGAATACTTTAACATTTATAATTTAACGTCGCCCTTTTTGTACCGTTTCTCTCCTCCTTCCCTCCTTCTGTGAGGAGAAAGGTGCGTCTTTCTTTTGTGCTAATCTACAGCTCTGCACTCGGACCTGATCTGCTCACGCTTTCAAACTCAGCACTGACTCTTTCAGCCGGCTTTCCTTTCATGGCAGTCTGTCCACCTGGAACCACGCAGCCTGCCTTTTAATGGGCATGACAGAAAAGGAGAAGCAATTTTCAGACACAACGAACATTGTCAAAACAGTCTGACTCTGTCTGTCTGTCAATAGGCGAGTCCTTAAGCACGGTTCTGGCGCGTGAATGATTTTCAAAAAAATGTTTTTGGTGTGCAAGTGGTGTGAATGTAATCCATCTCCATCGTATGAAAACACAGAACAATCGAATCCAAGCTTATTGATCTGTCGCACACAAATCAATGACTTTTCTGACACGTGCTCGTTTAAACGCACGTTTTTTCTCATTTGATGATCATCGGCACATGTTTATCAAAACCTTGTTATGATAACACAAAAAAAAAAAAGAAGACTGATGACGTCACGTTCCCCTGAGGCTTTGTTGATTCAATTTAAAGCAAATTAGTATGTTTAGAATCAACAAACCTATGTGTACAATCGTTCAGTCCCTCTGAGTGTGTGTGTGTGTGTGTGCGTGCGTGTGCGTGTGTGTGTGTGTGTGTGTGTGTGTGTGTGTGTGTGTGTGTGTGTGTGTGCGTGCGTGCGTGCGTGCGTGCGTGCGTGCGTGTATGCACGCATGTGTGTGTGTGTGTGTGTGTGTGTGTGTGTGTGTGTGTGTGTGTGTGTGTGTGTGTGTGTGTGTGTGTCAAATTTTCTTTCATTGATATCAACGGTGTGTCACAATACATGTACAACTGTGTTCCTTAATTATTTATTAAACTTTTTTTTTTTTTTGCGTCGTTTTTGGCCATTTTGTTTCGATTGTTTCACATATAAGAAATCAGATTAATATACATTGACAAACTGGTTCATGAACTGAACTTTTAAACAGTTTTTTTAAAGGGGGTCTGTTTATTTGTCATCCATTCCATCATTTTTAAATGAAAAGCTTTCACCATACGGTCTTATGTGCCCTCAAGAGAGAATCCAAAGGGATGGTTGGGTCTGTGGGGTGTGCTCGACAGCTGGAGGGGAGGGTGGTATTTTTTTGCCGGTGGGCTCTGCAGTCATGAAATACAGGCTGGTACACCCATGGGGATGCTACTTTAAGGCTGTTATGAGTTGCATCCTGTAGTCTGATTTACCTCTGTTCAGGAGCAGTTATGTCCCTTGATATCTTAATGGAGTGTCCTGCGCATGCCTGTACCGATCATCAACACAGCGTAGGCCTCCAAGTGTGATACAGGACTGCTCTAAAATCATGTGAAGACAGTGCTTTCTGGGTCCTCCCCAGCACCTTCGCGTGTTTCTTTTTCTTTTTTTTTCTGTGTGCAGTTTGTGTGCCATCTCTTCTCTAACTTCGTATCTTATGTGTCCGATGTCATCACTCTCGTTGTGCCAGTTGAGTGTTATGTAAGCATGTGTTGAAGCCATCATAACGTACTTCTGGCCAGGCGAGTGAGTGTCAAAATGAACCTCGGACTAGCCTTGGCTCACGTACTGGTTGCCTTGGGCATGCATGTTGAGCTACCACTGACTGTAGCGTTGAACTGTCTGAACGCTGAACTTGGCTTGAGGGCACTGTCAGCTGTTGCTTCATCCGTGGTATATAACGGTTTTCCTGATTTGTATCAGTTTTTCGTTTTGGAAGATGTAGAAGTGCATCCAATGGATAGCTGCTCACCTCTGCAGAGACCATACGTTCTCTGCTCACATCGTACAAAGCGAGTATTGTTTCCGTCTGTTCTCTCTTCAAAGCTACGAAAGTGTTCTTGTGACTTGCATATATCCAGCTGTTGCCTTTTTGAACAGCTCTGTTAGATGATCACTTTTCTCTCAAAACTGAGGGATGAATTTCTTTTGTTGGGGAATCGTTCGTAGGAAACGTCAGACATCACCTATGTTTTATGGTGCAGTCATCTCCAAGATCACTCTCTAGTCTACTGCATGTATTTTGAGACAATTGTCTTTCATGATCTGACCCAACTAACAGAATTTTCGTTTCGAACATTACGTTTGTATCTGGAGTCAGGTCAAATCAACATTTTTTTTTTGTTTGTTCGTTTTTCTAATAATAAAATGTTATCCTTATGACAAACGACTGCTTCAATCCGTTATACGGTCTGTCATATTTTGAAAAAAAAGTATACTTTGGTACCAAAGTTTCATTTTTGTCAAGGATGTGTCACTGCGAGTAGATTAGTCCATATATGCTGTACCACATCTTCTAAGCTGCTATGCCACACTCCGCAGGATTGACAGCTTATGGATACATGAATTAATGAGTAAGACGAAAGGATTTAAGATGAGGGTCTAATGCATACGACTTTAGCAGTTGTCTAATCAGTGCATTAGCCCAACGATCTGGACAGACCTTATGTACCAAACAGGACATTGTCTGCGCCACTATTTTAAGTGTGTGTGTGTGTGTGTGTGTGTGTGTGTGTGTGTGTGTGTGTGTGTGTGTGTGTGTGTGTGCCAGTTTATGTGGCGTGCGTGCATGTGCATATGTGGGCTTGTGTGAGCATACTAGTGCATGCACGCATGTGCGCACGCATGCACACATATATGTGTATACATATGCATGTCTGTGGTATGACAGAAATATCGTACAGGTTTTGAACATTGTATTGTCTGTGTGTGTTTGATAACATTTCCAATGTCAAACTGGAACTGTTTTCATCCAGTATTATCTGATGGAATTCTGACTGGGCTTTTAACTGAGATAACAGTCTTCATCCCCTAATCTTGATGTTTCTTCTGCCGCCTGCTATGCATACACTTCTCTGTCAATGTCTTCGATGAGTTCAGTTAGGTCCACTCACATTCTTAATCTCCATCATCTTGGGTAAGTACAACAATCAACGTACACTACTTAACGGGACTGTCCACCTCTTCAGTGATATCCTCATCGATCGCTCTGTTCAGTTCAAAGTTGTTCACGAGTGGAAGTGACTTTCTTGATGCTGTTTGACGGAATGGAACCGCCTTTTCTGTCAGCTTTCCGCACTGTTCTCCATCACCGTTATTCTCCATTCCGTGAACAACTGGGGATGTTGTTCTTTGATTGCTCTTTTTAACTGTCATAAAAATAGCCGAAGGTTTCACTTCTCATTTCTCAGGGTCAGTCCTGGGTTGCCCCTCACTGTACACTGACGTCAGCTTTTACTGTCAACACGTGGGGGATGCTGTGAATGAGGGGTTGTGGCTGTGTGTTGGGCATGTCAAGCTGTAGTTTGGGATAAATCAGAGTGTAAACATTTTTAATTCAAGTAAATACTGCATATTGATTGCATGCATCAACTCTTTCACATCAATGAACTTTTGTTTGTTGTTTTTTCTCTGAAAAGCGTGTCGCCTGGCAGATGGATTGATCCAATTAAGATGTACACATATTTCCGGCATACATGATACTGGAGAACCAGCCTCCATGAACCAAGTCAACACGCTACCTTGTTAGTGTCGCTGCCACAAGTAACAATGATTGCATTGTTGACCTATTGACCAGGTCACGTTATGTGCTTTATAATTCGCGAGATCTCTTGTGGTAGAGAGTTTGTTTCGGGTAACGGGTAAGATATAAAAATTTAGCTTTCATGTGGCGAAAGATTTGCTGTTCAGGCTATTTGTTTATTCAGAATACACCTCAACGTATACCATTTTAGTAATCACACCGTTCCTAGATTTGTATTTGTTGTAATAGTCCCGAGTGAAAAGGTCAATGCATGTATCGATTGATTATGTTACATACTTACCTTTTTGTTTACAAATATCGTGATTGAATTCTGCAATATTAGTGCACATGCAGTACAGCAGTTGTTTATGTTTTCAGTGTATGATTTCAATACTCCTGCATGATAGTCAAGATACGGTTCTAATTTCACTTTTATTAAAATAGCGTCATTACGAGAAGATTTGACCGGACTATTCTATGTATGCTTCACCACATCTGTAGAGCGATTAGGCTACATGGCCACGCTTTGAGACACATTAAACCAGAAACAAACATGTAAGCAAAACAATCACTAACAAAAAAACCCCTGAAAAAGCAGCTGTTGAATGACACTTGAAAAATACACTTGACGGACGCAGTAAACTGTCCAAACAGTAAAACAGCGGGGTAGTCTTTGCTCCCATAAGGAAACCTAACACAGAGTAACTTTTATTCAAGACTGGCACAGCCTTTTAAACTTGAATAAAGTCAGACAAATACAAAGACGAACAATCTAATAGTGGGGGGAAACAAGTGCAGGCCAACAACTAAATTGTCTTCATAGTAATGACTTGGCAAAACTTTGGACTTAAAGAGGGGGGGGGGGGGGGGGGGGCAGGAGGTTGAAGATGTAAAAACTGGGAACTTGAAATTAAGAAAATATGTACAAATATGAAAACTCCTTCATATTTTTCATATTTGTAATATATTTTCTTAATTTCAAGTTCCCAGTTTTTACATCTTCAACCTCCTGCCTCCCCCCCTCCCCCCTCTTTAAGTCCAAAGTTTTAACAAGTCATTACTATGAAGACAATTTAGTTGTTGGCCTGCGCTTGTTTTCCCCCACTATTAGATTGCTCGTCTTTGTATTTGTCTGACTTTATTCAAGTTCAAAAGGCTGTGCCAGTCTTGAATAAAAGTTACTCTGTGTTGGGTTTCCTTATGGGAGCAAAAACTACCCCACTTGTTTACTGTTTGTTGTTTACTGTTCCCTGCCTCATTT
>JADBJO010029748.1:12500-18684 GCA_016801955.1 Conus betulinus
GTTTAATTGTTTTCTGATGTTATATATACACCAACCTCCGCTCACTCCCAGCCCCTCCCTTACAGACACACACACACACACACACACACACACACACACACACACACACACACACACACACACACACACACACACACACACACACACACACACACACACACACACACACACACACACACACACACACACACACACACACACACACACACACACACACACACACACACACACACACACACACTTGTAAGCAACATGAACAAACTCTATCTATCTCCTTCTATTTGCCTGTCTATCTCTCCTTTCTTGTCTAACATCACATAGTTTGTGAAAAGACGTTAAATCAAAGTACTATACTACTACTACTACTGCTACACACACACACACACACGCACACACACACACCCGCACATACGAACGTGTGTGCGTACATTCGCTCGATCTTACACACACACACACATACACACACATACACATGTGTGCATGCGCACTGCCACACTGCCACACGCGCGCACATACACGCATACACATAAACGCACGAGCGCGCGCACACACGCACATGCGCACACGCCACATGCAAAGACACACTCATACACACAAATATGTACACATATAGTCTGCATGCGTATACGTGTGCTCACACAAACCCACAAATTACACACACACACACACACACACACACACACACACACACACACACACACACACACACACACACACACACACACATATGCACACGCACGTCTGCAGCGCGCGCGCGCGCGCACACACACACACACACATACACACATCCACGTGCACACACACACACACACACACACACACACACACACACACACACACACACACACACAACAAACAAACAAAACAAACAAAACACAAACAAACAAACGCGCACACATGCCTGCGCGCGCGCACACACACACACACACACACACACACACACACACACACACACACACACACACACACACACACACACACACACACACACACACACACACACACACACACACACACACACACACATGCGCCCACGCACACACATCATACGCACGTGTAGGTCGAAAAAAAATGGTACGTAGGCACTCAAGGTCTGACCAGCGCGTTGGGCTAATGCGTAGGTCAGACATCCACTGAGTCGTAGCCACGAGACCCTCTTCTTCAATTGTCTTATCTTTGTTTTTAATTCATATATCCATCAGCTTCAAATCATGCGTAGCGTGGTCTCAAAAACTTAGCGGATTTGGTGCAGCGTATATGGACTGGTCCGCACGCAGTGACGCCTCCTTGATGAAACTGAAACTGAAACTACGGGAGGGGCCAGAATGTCCGCCACGAATCTCGCCCTCTCATACATGAGGGAACCTCTGGATGCAACTATGGGACGGAGGGGGGACGTCGTTCTTGTGCACCTTAGGTACACCATAGAACTTGGGTACATCCGTCACGGTGGGGTACAGTTGCCTGTACTGTTCCAACGCTAGTCGGCCCGTGTCTTTGAGGCGTTTGAGTATCTCTTTCAGTTTGTTGGAGAACTTGGTTGTGGGGTCTTTCTTGAGAATTTCCTAGGTTGCTGTACCTTCCAGGAGTTTGTTTGCCTTCTCGTAGTACATGGATTTGGACATGATAACTGTTGCACGTCCCTTGTCTGCTGGCAGACTATCATATCTGCTGAGTCTCTAGATACAAATACCCACACTAGTATTAACACATCGCTTGAAGTTTATAAAGACAAAAGCACAATTGTCTGTTTAACTCCAGCAAACACCTATATACATTATTAAAGCACTATAACTTATAAAATAAGTTTACCTCTTTCAAAAAAAAAAAAAAATAAGATCCACTGAAATCTCACGAAAAAAAGAACTGATAAATCACTGGTGGAAAAGAACTTCTCTCTGATACACATCAAATCAGCACATTCAGTCAAAAATGATGAACACTGAACAAGCTGTCACATGCAACACACCATGGAGGGTCTTCCCTTCTGAGTATCCAACTGTGCGTTATATAGCTGTGCCCAATATGTAACCGTGACAAAACCGATTCCTCTTTACGGTTACGTACAATCGATGGGAAAGGGTTGATTAAATCTGGGCAAATTTTAAACAATTTGTTATGAATTTGGCTAGACCATTCACTCTGCCACAGTTCACGACAATACAAGCTAGATTTATGACGAAGATCTGAGTGAGGAACAAACTGCACAGGCCTCCTAGAAAGACTTGCACCGAGAGCTTGTTTGGCTGCTTTGTCTACCACGGAGTTACCATAGATTCCCATGTGGCTGGGGACCCCAACAGAAAACTATATGCTTTCCCGAAGAGACAAGCTGAGTATGAAGATCATGAATATCCGCCAAAACTGGATGTGAAACTTCTCTTGTCGATAAAGCCGACAGTGCCGACAATGAATCCGATAAAATAAGGAAATCGTTCTGATCTGACCTGGACACCGCACTGAGAGCCAGATTTAAAGCCTTCAGTTCAGCAGTATAAACAGATGACCAATCTCGCAATCTTAACAAGGTGGGCTCCTGAAAATTGCTATCACACACAATGGCCGCTGCAGCCCTCTCATCTTTTAGAGAACCATCTGTAAAAATCTTGGTAAAATCTTTATAAAGTTCACATTGCTCAAGATAAAGTTGTTTATATGCAGCACTCGAGGTGACCTCCTTTCGAAATTGAGTTAAGTATAAATTAATCTCTGGATTGGCTATTTTCCAGGGAGGTACATCAGTCTGTAATGGACCATCATCAACAGTATCAAGGTCAATGCCAGCTGCCCCGAAGTGGGGCAAAATACGGATACCCAGTGGAGGAATCTCATTTGGCTTTAAGTCATATTTGGCTCTAAAAGGTGGGTTCATGACAATATCATAGGCAGGGTTTTCTGGACTAGCCCTCAGTTTCAGATAATAGTTCATGGAAAGACACAATCTCCTTAGCTCCAAAGGGGGTTCTCCAGATTCAACATACAGACTCTCTTTTGGAGATGTGCGAAATGCTCCCAAAGCAATCCGCAGTCCTTGATGATGAATTGGATCAAGAGCTTTGAGATAAGACTTTCGTGCGGATCCATATACCACACAACCATAATCTAGCTTTGGTCTCACCAAAGCCCGATATAATCGCAACAAAGTTCGCCTGTCCGCACCCCAATCAGTGTGACTAATAACCTTTAAAACATTCAAACCTGACTGGCAAGATTGTTTAATGTACTTAATGTGAGGCAAAAAGGAAAGCCTACTATCAAAAATAACCCCCAAAAATTTCACTTGTTTGGAAACTTTAATTACCTGACCATTGAGACAGATAGCTGGTTCTAAGACCTGAGATCTTTTCCTATGGAAATGAATACACTCTGTCTTAGTAGCTGAAAAACTTAAATCCATTTTCAGTGACCCCACTGCTGCTGACACGATTAACACACAACTGAAGTTGACGCTCAGCTGCGGCCAAGGTTTTCCCCTTGGCAGAGATAGAGAAATCATCAACAAACAATGACTTATCAATCCCAGACTTTACTGACTGAACGATATTATAATCTTGAGATTGAACAGGAGCGGAGAAAGGATGCTACCCTGAGGGACACCCATCTCCTGCTCAAAAGGATCTGAGAAGGTAGAATGAAGTCTAACACTGAAATGCCTGTTAGACAACAAAATTAGCAATAAACATTGGTAAATTACCTTTGAAATCAAGTGCCTTCAAGTCCTGAAGAATTCCATACCTCCATGTTGTGTCATAACGCTTTTTCTAAATCAAAAAGAATAGAAACTACATGTTCTCCATTAATCAAAGCATTCCTGATAAAAGACTCGTATCGAACCAGGTGATCAGTAGTACTGCGGTTGTTCCGAAATCCACACTGGGAAACATCCAATGCCCCAAGACATTCTAACTGCCATAACAATCGAGAATATACCATTCTCTCCATAGTTTTACATAAGCAACTAGTAAGAGCTATAGGACGATAGTTGTTAGGATCCGAATGATCTTTCCCTGGTTTAGGAATAGGAACAACAACCGCCTCTCTCCAAGATTGTGGAAAATATCCTGAACACCAAACATGATTAAACAGTGACAACAACACCTTTAAACCCTCAGCTGGCAAATGTTGAATAAATTGATAATGAATGTCATCTGGTCCAGGAGCTGAGTTGTTGGCTTTCAAAATGGCGTCCTTTAACTCATCCATGCTGAAAACGCAGTTATAATCCTCAGAACTATCTGGCACGAAAGAACAAGATTTTGACTCCGCAGATCTTTTGATACGCTGGAATTCCTTGCAATAATGATCAGCTGACGAATTGTGGTGAATAGTAGCAGCTAACAAGTTAGCAACCTCCTTTTTATTTGTAATAATTGATCCGTTTACTTGCAAACTTTTAACACTCTTTCTCTTACCCAGTATGGAGTCAGCTTTCTTCAAGTCCGCCAGAGCACGTCTTTGATCAGCCATGATGTAGGATTTGGGGAGCTGGCTTGCTTCAGGATTCTGACGCTGTCAGACCGTAGGTGTGTCGCTTCTTCGGAGTTTGGACCATTGTATCTATAAGCTGTTTACACCCTCGTGATAAGGTCAGCCACTAGTAGTTTGTCCGGCGCTACTGCAACGTTCAGCCCGTTTCTCTGTACTTCCTTCTCAGGAGAGGAGAACTGGCGTTCTGAAAGATTAATCACCCACCTATCTTTCACACTTCTTTTCTTCTCTTCCGACATAGACACAATGGCGCTCCTGTCTTCATGTAGTCGTTTCCATCTCTTCACCAAACACTCATATTTCTTCCGTTGGCGCATGAGTACTTTGTCCCATTCGATTCGTTGCGCAGACTCAACCCACTCTTTGATGTCCGACAGAATGAAGTCTGGTAATTGCGTGTTCGAACTCAGAGATTATCGAAGAGATCCTGGATTTTTTTTGTTCTAGGACAATCGCCATTTGGATAGGAATAGAATCTTGATAAAGATAGATAGATAGATAGATAGATAGATAGATAGAGAGAGAGAGAGAGAGAGAGAGAGAGAGAGAGAGAGAGGGGGGGGGGAGGAGGGAGGAGAGAGAGAGAGAGAGAGAGTGTGTGTGTGTGTGTGTGTGTGTGTGTGTGTGTGTGTGTGTGTGTGTGTGTGTGTGTGTGTTTTAGAACTCTAACTGTGGGAATGTATGTGATATTTGTGCATCGTTGCACGCTGTTTTTATTCATGGGACAGTACTTTCGTACAAATATTTCAAGTGGAGAAAATGTGATTTTAGAATATGGCTATGAAAAAAAGGCGATAGAAATAGAAATGCAAAACAGAGATAGAAATCACTCAGCAGAAGGGCAGATTATGGATTTCTCCGCACGCCAATTACTCCTGCTCTCTCCTCTCTCTCTCTCTCTCTCTCTCTCTCTTCTCTCTCTCTCTCTCTCTCTCTCTCTCTCTCTCTCTCACACACACACACACAATGTGTGTGTGTGTGTGTGTGTGTGTGTGTGTGTGTGTGTGTGTGTGAGAGAGAGAGAGAGAGAGAGAGAGAGAGAGAGAGAGAGAGAGAGAGAGAGAGAGAGAGAGAGAGAGAGAGAACAATTGAATACAATTGAACAATTGAACTTTTAATGTTTTCAGGCCTCCGGCCTATAACAATATGAGAGCAGTGCACACATAAAGAGAAAAAAGAGAAATAACAACAAAAGCATATTTTTCGATGCACTAATAATGCTAATTTATGAGGGTAACTAATTATTCATATTGTATTGGATGCGAGTTCTCTTTTTTTTCAACGCATGATAAATGTACATAGCAATATCTCTTGTAATATGCATGCACATTTTCGTTTGCAAGTATTTGTTTTAGTTCAATAGAGTTGACGTTCTTAAATTGTCTGTGCTTCAGTATGTATTTTTTCTCTGAAAGGCACATAAGCATTGCATATCAATAGAAAGTGGAGTTCGTTCCCAAGTTGGTTACAAAAAGGACATGTGTTTTGATATTTTCTTTGTATCTGCTATTTACGAAAAGGACATGCTTTGATGTTTTCTTTGTATCTGATATTTATATTCAGGTCGTTTTAAAGCCAAGACGAAATCTCGTGAAATACATGTTAAATTTGTTAACAGTTAAATACGTTAGATAAGGTCCTGGTTTTATATTATATGCCCAATTATTTTTTTCGTTGTGTCGTCAGTACTATTCGT
>JADBJO010029749.1:0-18684 GCA_016801955.1 Conus betulinus
TGGGTCGCAGCTGGAACTGATGGAGTGGACGCTTCTTCGGGAGTGGCTGCATCACGGGTCTCCAGCTTCTGCTTGGAAGTGTGGAGGATTCCCTCGGAATTGTTGATGTGGTTTCTGCTTCTCACTTCTCCGGCGGAGTGATGTCGGTTACCAGCGCTTCCGTTCTTCAAAGGAAGTTCATCTTCCGTCCGAAAATGGCGGAATACCAGTCTTTGGAAACGTTGAAACACCAGCAAATGACATTGTAAAATTACTTAATTAGCAAGTACACTGTATTCTGTTTTTACAGATCAAGTCTCTGGGGTGTTTGCACTTTCTTCCAGATCTGGTGTTGAACCAGTCTTTGGATGGGTCTGTTCTGTCACAAAGGTTGAGCTGTTGTCTGGGCTGTAGATCCTGGGGTCGCAGCTGGAACTGATGGAGTGGACTCTTCTTCGGGAGTGGCTGCATCACGGGTCTCCAGCTTCTGCTTGGGAAGTGTGGAGGATGCCTCTCGGAATTGTTTGATGTGGCTTCTGCTTCTCACATCTCCGGCGGATGTGATGTCGGTTACGCCGTTGCGTGCCGCTGTCAGTCTGGACAACAACTGACCGTGGGGAAGAGTTTCCCTGCTACAACATCCTTTTTGGTGGGGTTGGGGTCTTCAACCAACAGGTGGTCTGTGCTGAGCTTTGCATTTCTCGTGCTTTGTGCCTCAAGGGTCGAAGTAGTCTTTTTGCTGATTTTTGATGCGTTCATCTTTCTTCTTGAATTCCTGTACATCTATTTTGACAGGGAACTGCTGAGCTGAAAATGTAGGTACACAGTTTCTGAGTTTTCGACTCATCAGAAGATCTGCAGGGCTGTAACCATGTTGAAGTGGGGGGTAGTGCGGTAATTCAACAGGGCAGCAATGTAAGGGTCTGTTGACTTTTTGCAGTAGGTCTTTCACTGTTTGTACAGCCCGTTCAGCTCACCATTTCCTTGAGGGTGAGGTAGGGACTTATGGTGATGTGGGTAAATGATGGTATTTCAAGAGGAGAATTTCAAGAGAATTCTGAGTGAGTTGAACTGCGGACGTTATCTGAAACGGAATACTTCAGGTATTCCAAATCTTGCAAAGATGGGGTTGCAGTGCTCGATGATGCGGCTACCGGACGTAGTCTGTTTCAGAAGACGGGGGACAATCTCTACCCAACGAGCGTGTAGTCTACTACTGTCAGATGGAATTTCCATTCAGCTCAAAGATTATCCATAGCAATCTTCTGCCATGGGTATTCTGGAGTTATGTTTTGGTTGGCTGTAGAGGTTCCGGCGGGTAACTTCTTTTTTTTCACAGGTAGCACAAGTGCCAACGACCTGCTTCAATTCTCTTGAGAGTCCTGGCCACCAGACGCTACTCCGGGCTAGTGCGCTGCTCTGCACTTGACTACACCTTGATGTCCTTGATTGCAGTCTGCAAGATGCAAGATGTCATCAGATTGTAGCTCAGCAAGAGTCATCAACAAGAGACGACTGAATGGAACAGCAGAAGAGTCTTGTTGAACCGTTCAGGTCTGTGGTACAAGCCAGTACTGTCGCAGGTTTAGGTCTTTCTTTGCTGTTTCCGGCCAATGATCCAGCTTATTACAGAAGCAGAAGTTCATGACCTGGTTACAGATCTTGTCAGAGCACTGTTTCTGCCGAATCTCCTCCAGCCGTGCATCACTAGCAGGTATGGTTTCAATAACTGAGCAGACAAACGCATTCATCTCAACCTCCATTAAGTGATCCTGTTCGGCAGGAGTACACCCAGGAGCCGAGACAATGTGTCTGCCGTCATCAAGTTCTTTCCTGCAGTGTATACATGTTGTACGTGAATTCATCATTCGCATGCAGAAAGGCGCTGTATCTTGGTGTCAGCTATCCAGCAGCTTCGTTTTCATGAGCGCTAACAGAGGTTTATGGTCAGTTTCGACTGTAAATTTTGACAGTCCCGTAAGTATTCTGCAAACTTTTCACAGCACAAGTCACAGCTAAGGCTTCTTTTTCGACTTATGCGTATCTTTGTTCTGTTGCGGACAAAGACCTAGATGCATAGAACACTGGCTTCCAGTCGTTTTTTTCTTCTCTGGAGTAGGAGCTCCGCCTAATCCAAACGAAGATTGCATCCACTGAAACTTTCGTAGGCTTGTCTGGATTGTAGTGAACAAGCACTGGTATTGAACTCAGCTGCTTTTTGAGAGTTTCAAAAGCTTTCCTATTGTCGCAATCCCAAGTCCAGTCACTCTGACCTTTGCAACGAAGATCTCTCAGGATGGGTTTGGAAACAAGTATCAGCCATGGTGGGAGGAAATTTTCCTACATGGTTTACAAAGCACTGTTAGACGCATAACTCCCGTCTTGAAACCGTCGCAATTACAGAGACTGTTCGTTGGTTTGGGGAAGTTGGTATGGCTTGGGATCCTTTTTCTGGACTCTCCATCTTGTTGGTCCTTTCTTTGATATAATTCTTTGCCCAAGAAACGTCGCACCACTGTTCTGTGCATGTGAGAAGAAGGTATGCTTGCACTTTTTTTTCATTGAGCGTGACACCCGGCTTTTTCATGTGCCTCTGGTCAGATGACACTGCGAACTTGAGTCGGCGATTGTTCTGAATGGCACTTGCTGATCTTTGGTCGACAACTGATCCGACGATGCTCGTCACATGGGTACAGCACGCATGTCAGTACACTGGCCAGGTATCCCCCAGAATGCAGCTCATCCTCTCTCTTTGAAACACTTCCGGGCCCTGAACTGATTCCCAAACGGTAGACGGTTTGTAGCAGTATCTGTCCGAAGGGAGTGATTAAAGTGGTCACGTTCCTGACTGGCTTCAATCCAGTGGTATCTGGTGAAATCCACTATTACAGTCATAAGCTTAGTGGAAGACTTTGGCACCATCCAGTTGGGCTAACTAGTTGGTCGGTGGTAGGAAGTGGAAAATTTACGACCGACGGACACTTTCATTCGTAGTTGGTGAAATCACAATGCACAATCGGATTTTTCCATTGGGCTTTGGCACTGCCACGATGGGTGCACACCAGTTGGTTGGTTGTCTTCACTGGTCGGATGATTGCTTGCTCTTAGTCTAGCCTTTTCAGCTCCTCTCTCACTTTTTCTTCATAGGGAGTGTGGGAGTCTTCGGGATGATGTGTCACAAATGGGGGCGAGCATTTTCCTGCAGTCTTATGGAGTGTAAACTCTGTTCATCTTCCAGGGCGCTGCGAACAGCTCCTGCCAGTCATTTATGTAGCGAGGCCCCGTCTCTTCGCCTTGCACTGCCTCTATCTATAAGAGGCCAAGTTCAGTGCTTTTCGATTGGCAGGTGCCCGCTTCCCCAGTGAAATGGCTTCTCCTTAGGTTTGCACTCAACATACATCCTCTTTTATTTTTTTTTGTTTTTTCTGCGGCGTGCGAGGATCTTTCTCGATGCGACTGACTCTCTTGTGTACCCACATCAATTGCTTCCCTCCAGTGACAATGCCCACTCAGTAAGGCTCTCGCTTTATGATTTGCAACAACAAACATGTCTTGGTCTGAAGATTTTTTAACCACTGACAATGTTGCTTGAACTCTGCCGACAACTATTTATTTTTGCGCTTTATGGCCAGGTTCCAAACAGTTTCTTGTCAGTTTCCCTGATCCAAATGGTGAAATATTCTTGAAAAATCTGTCGGGTATGACAGTCACATCTGCCCCTGTATCAATTCTAAAACTGATGGATCGGCTTTCGTACAGCGGGGTGGTCACTTGTATGTCAGCATACCAGTTGACTGAGCCACATCGCAATGGTTCTTCAGTCACTGTACCCAGTATGTTATCATCTCTTCTTTCCAGATGTCCAACATCACTCTTGGTTCTACACATGGCTGCATAATGACCTGTTTTGCTGCATTTTCTGCACTGTGCATCTTTTGCTGGGCAGTCTTGCCTACGATGAGTTGGATACTTTCCACACCTTGTGCATTTTCTTGATTTTCCTGCAGATTTATTATTCTTTCCAAATTCTTGTGGAGTAGGTTTTGAGTGCATCTTTTATTGCCTCCTGATTTTTTGTTGAACAGACGCTGTATCTGTGCAGTTTCACCCTCAGATGAGATTGACTCTAGCTGCTGTTTTGAACTTTCATAAGCTCTTCCAATTGTTAGACATTTGTCTAGTGTCAGCTGTTTGTCCTCCAGAAGTTTTGTCTTAAACCCTCTTCTTTGACTCCAGTGACAATTTGGTCCCAGATCAGCCTTTCTTCAAAGGCATCAAAATTGCATGTTCGAGCTAGCTTTCTGAGTGCTGCTATGTATGTTTCAATTGACTCTGACGTTTCCTGTTTTCGAAGATGAAATTTATAGGACTCAAATGCTTCATGGGTGTCCACAACAAAGAATGCTTCAAGTTTATCCATGACTTTCTTCAAATCGTTTTTATCAGCCTCAGCCTCAAACTTCAGATTATCATAGATCTCACATGCATCTGGCCCGAACGTTGCTAGAAATACAGCTGCTTGGTAGCTTTGGTCTTCTTCCTTGTTCCGCCTACTTGCTACTGCATAGTTTTTCAAATTGTCTTTTAAATCGTTTCCAGTTCTGAGACAGATTGCCATCCAGACACATCTGCTCTGGCGCTGGTACGTTAGCAGTAAACCGTCTTACAGAAGAGCTACTGGCTGCACTTCTGCATTCGTTTCAATCCTCTTTCGATAAAAAGAAAAGATCGTTACTTACGACAGCCTTCTCTTGCTATTTTCTTTGATGATTTGACCTTACTGATCCCACTCCTGACACCATGTAATGTTAACAAACATAAATAAAAATGCCAGACGTGGTAAGGGAAACGTCCGTTGTTTGGTATATTCCGTAACCAAGGTGACATCGTTGATAATACGAGAATCTCACAAGGGCGCTTACTCTACAGATAGCTGGACTTGAACCTTGAAGCCCTAACATTTGTAATTTTTCGGAGTGTCAAAATGTCAGTTGTGATGTTATAAAACTGATACTTCGACCTTAAACTTTGACCCCCCCCTCCCCCTTAGCCACCTCATATGAAGTTCTTGGAGAGTCCAGACAAACTGAATTAAATTTACCAAGAAAATGCAAATTATTAAATTTTGGGCACAAAAACATTCTGGTACAACATATATTTTTGTTTACGTTTTCTGAAATAAGATCTAATAAATCTTATGTATACATCGTATTACTAACTCACTACCAGGATGACAAGTTTAAGGGTACACCAGTCTCCTGATCATCATAAATCAGGCGTGAAAAATAAGAGTTGTAGGATCAGTGTGGTTGCAGCAGTCCTCTGCGAAGATAAATCAGAATGAAATCTGTCAAATGAAACAGAATGTTAAAGAAATATAGATTAAGCAATATTTGTTCATTTTGCCGACTAAACAAACCAACTTGTGCTTTGTCACACAAGAATCACGAACTGGCCATTAAAACTGGCCTTTCAGTTCGACAAGATAAAAGCGCAATGAATGTTCTTGTATTTGTAATTAGGATAACAATTTAACTTTTTTTTAGTGGGCATTTGATTACAGACGTGTATACCAATACGATTTCGTCGTATTTTCTTCTCCTGATTGGCGAATTTTTTAATCGGAAAAAAGTTCTGAAATTCTTGGGCGATAACTGAACTTGTGGACAGTAATCGTGACAGAGATTTGACTAACGTGCGACAACTCTCTTTTTAACTTCCGCGCGCAGAATAACGTCAGGCATGTATCTGATGTTTGAAAACTGGCTCTGAAACATCGGGGGGAAAAAAAAAACGTCCAGGAAGCGTTAGGTGAGGTTTTTTTCTTTTTTTTTTCTCTCATTTTTTTGCCAAAATATGCTGATGAATCGGGTTTGAAAGTAGTTTGTGTTGGGAAGAACCTATTTATGCCGTAGTTAATGTCGGATTATGCGGTTACTTCCCGAAGAAACCTCTGCATGCAGGGTGATGGCATGTGAAAACGAAAATAGTTCCCTCGCTGGCGCCATCGCAGACGCATCTTCGTTTTAAGTTCAACGAATGGGTATCGTGACTGTTGGCGTAGCACTTGCACATTGGCTCAGAAGGAGTGTCAGTTTTTTAAATGTAGTGACGCACGGGTACAGTGCGCAGAAACACTCGGTTTACAGTCGGAACGGAAGTGCGCCTCGCTTGAAAACTACTCACTCATCGCCAGCAGACGACAGGATCAGGATTCAGAGTTGAGGTTAAGGTAGCCATTTTTGGATTTTTATGCCTCTAAAGATTTTATTCCTTTTTGTTGTTGGTCAGGTCGTTGACTAGCTCAGTCATTTTTATCCATCAAAGTTGTATTTCGTTTTTGTCAGTTACTCATTTTTTTGCCCAAATGTGCTCATGAATCGGGTTGAAAGTAGTTTTAGTCAATAGACAATACTGTTATACAGGAATATCAACGACTGCCCCAAAAAGGTTAAAGACGACTGCTACAAAACACTGGTTTAGACCAGTACTAGAATGGTTGCTCAGTCTGGGATCCTAGCCATCGGAACGACATTGATAACCTCGAAAAGATTCGGAAGAGAGCAGCACGGTTCGTACAGGAACCATATCAGAGAGAAGGGGAATATAGGAAGAACACGAGGAAATTAGAATGGAAACCCTTAGAAGAGAGAAGAGCTTTTATCAAACTTGATATCTTTCTTCAAAGGCAGAGCTAAACTGGTTGATATCCCAGTGGAACAAATAGTATTGAATAAAAGTAGCACCAGGAGTGGCGGTCAATCTTATGCCATACCTGCATCAAATATTGACAGGCACCAACATTCATTTTATCCAAGTTCTGTACGGCTGTGGAACTCACTGCCGAACGCCATCAAGATTGCCACAAATGCAGTCTCATTCAAGAATCAAATCAATACGACAGTCGTGATATCTGCATATTGACTGATTTTTCTATTTAACCTGCCCAGATATTTTATGGTTACCTGGGCCTGAATCTGGCCATTGCTTTTAACTTTTGAATATCGTGTGCGACTCCTTGTTGCCAAATTTTGCTCCAGGGGCCAACAGGCTGAGTCGCACTTTATTTTATTTTATTTCATTTATTTTACTTTTTAACATGCGCGCTGGTGACCTCCTCATTTTTGAGTGAAACAGTCTTTTAGGAAGAAGAAGAAGAAGTACTCCCCCCGCTGGCTGATTGTCGCAGACAGGCACAACTAGGCCTGATGTTCAAGATCGCGGGAAATCTCATGCCCGCCCCGTTCCCCCCCAAACTTCACACAACCCCCAAGTATGAGGACTTCGAAGTCTCCAATATTACAGAACACCGCGTGGTCAGAAACACCACTCGCGGCTTCAAACTACCTGTCTGTAACGCATGTCAGTAGTCTCACTCCTTCGTGCGGACAGTGATGGGCTGGAATCATCTAGGGGAGGATATCGTTGGTGCGGGCCTCGCCAGTGCATTTACATCAGCACTTGGCAGATCAACATTGCCTGCCCACTAGCATCTTGACGGCAGTAGAGTTTTTAGCCAGCTTTTTTTTTTTTTTTTTTTTTTAACCTGTAGATACCTGTTGTGGCTACTCACTAAGACCTGAACCCAGTAGAAGATTGTTAGGACAAAATGGTGGCTTTTAAAACTAGTTTTAAATTATTTTTGTGCTCTCCCTGTTCTGTTGTGTTTATAATAGCCGTTGATTGGCTCTTGCGACGTAATGATCCAGATCCAGTTCCAGAGATCATGTTTTGCCTATGAAGTTCTCTAAAATAGTTATACTAGGTGCACGTTCAATATTTTTTGTTAGTTTGTTCCAGTTATTTGTTACTAAATGTAAAATTTCTTAAATTTGTTCTGGAATATTGTTTAAATATTTTGTCTTTACTGTTTCTTGTAGTGTCTACCTTTGGAGTACAAAAAAAGCATGCTTTGATAACATCGTCAAATCCATTAAATATTTTGTACATTTGTATGAAGTCCCCTCTTACTGTTCTTGCTTTAAGTGATGGTAGCTGTAAGTACTTTAATCTTTCTGATATGAATAAATCTTTTATGCTATAAATAAGCGTTGTTGCTCTCTTCTTTGAACCTATTCTATGGCGTGTGACTGCTTTATTTGAATTGGGTACTATATAGAGTTGCCATATTCTAGGACAGGTCTAACTAATGTTTTATATAACCGTAAAAAGTAACCTTATCTATAAATGTAAATGCTCTTTTATTATTCCCATCATTCTGTTAGCTTTCTCTATACTACTTGTTACATGTTTGTCAAATGATAGATTTTTGTCATCTGTTACACCTAGATCTTTTTCCTCATCACACAGGACATGCTAAACTCCAGGCAGACGATTTGCGACTCCCCCGAAAAAGACGGAACCAGTCTCAGGTTTCTTCGTTCCCAAATGCTCTACCGCCATACCAGACGACTGGCCTCTGTACACCCACAAATAGCGGATGCCCGGTCTCTTCTCTTCTGCTTTTGGACCAGCAACGAGAGAGAGACTGACCCGCTGTTCCTGCTTGCCCTGAGTGTGGCTAGCAGCTAGCACCAATGCGGGACATTCAACTCATTTTCCCTGACCAACTGGACCTGGCAAGAATCTGAAGTGCCTCTCCCTGTCTTCCACCTACTGACCCTCCGATGTGGCTAGGATCTAAAGCACCTTCCCAGACAAGGTCTACAGGTCGACAGTCCCCTGATGCCCTGGATCCAGTGCCTGCACGGTAAGTCGCAGCAGCGTGTGTGTCCGTGTGCATGAGTATTGTAAGAGTTACTGAGGGAAGTCTTAGCACTAAGCAGGGTTAAGTGACACAAACAGGCATTCCTTGAAAAAGTAGGAAACACACTACTTTACAATGAAACTTGTTTTAATTTAACACTGGCATGGGTTGCAGTCGTATCTTCATAAGGCTTTACGAATGGCATCGTGACTATTGGCCGAAGCAGTTTTTGCAATTCTCTTAGAAAAATGGTGAAGGAATGGGTGGTTCAGAAAAGAAAAAACTGGTATCGGACAGAGTACAAAAAATCTGTACACAGTTTTTACCGAAATGTTTGGCGGAAAAAAAATTGACATTTTGTGATTTCAGGATCTCTGAACAAACAGCAAGGTCAAATTTCCCATTTTCGGCATTTCCGGACATGTGGTTTCATCCATGTGATGTTGCATATGATTTGCCTTTAATGGAGATCTGCATTTGCCACAGCCATACCACATTGAGAGCACTGGTTCTCGTCTGATCACCTAAGTTGAAGCAACGTTGGGCCTGGTCAGTATTTGGATGGTTACCTACATTTCAGGAGTCCAAACTCCTTTCCGTAGCTCAGAAACCAAAAACTCAGAAGCGCGCGCATACACACACACATGCACACACACATGGAAGGAAAAACTCTGTCACTGACTTTTGAAGGGTGAAAGTCTGCATAATCAAGCTGTCGAGTATTGCTGGCACAATTGGCAGGTTATTTTTGTAGCAAGAATGCATATCATTATGCATACTTTAGCACAGCAAGAACAGATTGGAGAAAAAAAGGCTGTGCCTTCAAAACCAGTTGCCCTGTAATAAAGGTTTATTTTGTTTTGTTTTTTGATTTGTTTTATTTAAAACTTTTTTTGATATTATTTTTTTCCATTTTGTGCTGAATGTGAGAAGATAAGTGGTTTCTCGTTCTTAGTTTTTACTGTCCTAAATGTTATTTGTTTTTGCCTGAAGAAGACCCAAGAGGTCGAAATACATTGTGTTTTGTCCTGTACTTTGTTTATCTGTGTCCTTGGCGGTAACTAACCCCATCACTAAATTTTGCTTAATTTTCCGCCCTCAGTCACTCCCTTTTGAAAACTTTATTTTTCTGGGTTCTGAAAGTAAGGCAAGGATGGGTATCAAAGGGAAAGAGACTTAAAATCTCTCTATCATGCATGGAAGCAAGCAAATTTTTCATCAGTAAAGTTTTAATCTGCCATGGTTAACAACAAAAAATACATCTATTAAAAAGGATGCAGTTATCAGCCGTTGTGGCGAAGTGGTCAGCGTCGCGGACTCACGGTTGGGAGGTCGTGGGTTCAAATCCCATCAGAGTCATGTGGTTTTTTTCTGCCCCGACCGGCTCCTACCCAGAGTTGAGTTTGCTGCGGACTCAGTGGGAAGACTGGGACCACACAGTCGAGTTTCATCCACTTAATGGATGCGTTTCTGAGAGTGTTGCTCAATTTCCTGACCAACGCTGCAGGTCTCACTATCTCTCGGGCCTGGTTGACGCCGGGATATATTATGAAAGGAAGCGTAGAGTACAGCCCTGTCATGGAGTCTCAGACTGAAATGGAAATCCATAGCATCATCTTAATCATCCTTATTCTTATCGATCAGCATAAAAAAAAATGTCTCAAATTCTGTTGCCTTTCATGCCCTGCTCTCATGGTGACATCAGTTTCGATGTCCTCTCCACGTCTGTGGCCTTGGTTTGGTTCCGTCGTGGTCACCGGTATCGGCGAGTTCATGGGGGCTGTCGGTGGACGGTCGTGGTGGCGCCCGGGGGGGGGGGAAGAAGCTCACTCATGCCGGCTCCGCGCGACTAAGCAGTTATTGTCGTCGGTAGGGGGCTTAGTAGGTGGTGTCCCGTGTTTGTTAGATCAGAACAGACGCCACTGAAGTGAACACCACCAAAGTGACTCGGCATCAGTGCAGTGTCTCCTCTGGTGGGTTGCCTCTTGACGACTTGACATTGACTGCTCCCTGAGGATTGCGGGGCTGTGACGGGGCCGCCGACCAGGCTGTGGACGAAGTGTCGGAATGAGTGGCATTGGTGCACAGCCTGCGAGGGTGGCGCAGAGGTTGGGACAGCAAAAAAAAAAAAAAAAAAAAAAAAAATGAATGCAGCTTGAGCACATGGAAAAAAAAAAAAGCTTCCTGCCCTTGTCTATAAGAAACAAACAGAAAAAAAAAAAATTACATTGTACAGCAAAAATAGCAAACATGGTGATTGAATTATCAACATGCTTACGGTGGGTAAAACTGGACTTTTCAGAGGAAGTCTGTCATTCAGTTTTATTTGTCCTTTGATTTAAAAAAATTATTGTCAAAATGCAACAACAGCAAAAAAAAAAAAACCAAAACAAAAAAAAACAAACAAAAAAATGCGCTGCTGGTAAAAAAAAACCATAAAAGGCTTTCTGGAATAAAGATAGGAGAAAATGGCCGACAAGGCAGAAATAACACTTAATGACACCACAAGCTCTTGCAGGCACGTTCGCAGACTTGCATGCATGCACACACACACACTCGCACATGCACGCACCTACACACACTCAATTTCTAACTCATTCACTCACAACTTGCGGTCTAGACTGCACGCACCCATGCAAACACACGCAAACTCACAGACAGACAGATACACGCTCACAATCACGTACACTAACTGTGCAGTATTTCTGAGTAGGAGCCTTATTCTTTGTTTCAGTTGTTTCCTCGGGGTGAAAGTGGTAAACAGGACACATTATGAAAGTGTCAGCACACCACACATCAATACGTAAAAAACCCCAGACACTTTTGATGAAACGACAAATAGAAACATTGGGGAGTAAATGTGTACGAAGGAACCAAACATACCGATATTGCATGGTGATTGCCACTTCTATTTGAAAAAGGAAAAAAAAGTGGGGAAAGAGCAGGAGGCTGGAGGCTCCAAATTAAAAAAGTAAAAAAAAAAAATGAATGAAGGGAGGATTGAAAAAAAAAAAAACCCACTTAATGACAGTAGAGGCTATTCAGAATTGAAAAAAAAAAAAAAAAAAAAAAAAAGCTGAGTCAAAGAAAACCGCAGAATGCAGGAAGTCATCGGCACAAACTTCCAGTTGACAGAGTTCATGGTTCACAACGAAAGAGCCCCTGGCATGCCTACAGGAGCATTTACAAGAGGGGGCAATGTCCAGTCATCTACACCTGAGCATATCGTCTCTGTCTTGTCAGCACAACAGTGGGAAAGATTCTCTTCTCTTCTCTCTCTCATTTGGAGGTGGTACTGTTCTTCATGCCTCTAAACAGTATCCTTCAGTTTCAAAGTGAAGTAACTGCAGGCGGAAGTGAAGTAAAAGAAAGTTATCATTATTCCGCAGCACAAAAGGGACAGACAAATGACAAGACAAAACATGATGTGTTACGACCTCTAAGGTCGTCTTCTGGCACTTAAGGTAAACAACATTCAAGACCGTGAAAATGAAGAATGAGCAATCACGTATCTTCTCAGTTTGGGCGCAAAAAAAAAAAAAAGGATGTTGAAAGCAAAAGTTTTTTTTTTTTCTTTTTTTTGTGGTTAATCTTAGGGTGACAAATAAAATCGAACGGCTGCAAAATCCAGTTCTATCCATCCAAAATCATGTTGATAGTCAGCACGTTTGTCTTTTTTTTTTTTTTTTTTTTTTAATTGTACAATGTAATTTTTTCACAGTTTTTTTGTTCCTTGTTTAACTTGCCTGAAGAAGACCAAAAGGTGGAAGCAGGCGGTGTTTTGTCTTGTAATTTGTTTGTCCCCTTTGTCCAGCAATATAATAATAAACTTTTCTTTGAACTCAGTCTCCTTCAGTCTCTTCTTTCTTCTATGAGTAAAGGAAAATGTTCCCTGACTATTTACAAGAGGATGAGAGTGGGGTGTGGGAGAACCCTGAAGATTCTGTAATATAAGAATGTTTTAAAAAAATGATCAGCTCCGTGGCAGAATACGTACAGCCATCTTAAAACTAAAGAAAATCAGCAAGCACAAAAACCTGAAGTAAAAAGGTGTATTCTGGAAAATTTGTAACAAAAAAACTTAGGAATCTTTCTTTATATAACAGCAGTTTCAGCAACTATCGGTTGCCTGGCTGAATCTTTTACAGCCAGCTTGAACAAATCAGCCAAAGTGCAAAAAAAAAAAAAAATCTGATGTCAAAAGATGTATTCTGGTCCTCCTCTTCACCCTTTCTCCATTCTTCATATAGATAAGAAAGGGAATTAAATGGGATTTCAAAAAAGGGAAATAAACAGAATTGAACTGACTAGGACCACACATAATTCCATAATGCTGTACCCCTGGGGGAGCAGTGTATAAATGGTAGCAAGGAGGTGACAAAATATTGTGGCTGTCACTGCAGTCCATGTTCCAGCATAACAATTTTCTGTTAAGACTAACAACAGTGTCACCGGCTTCACCGGAAAACACAAAACTTGCCTTTCAGTGGGTCTCCACCCCATTGTTGGATCCATGGAAATGAAGAGGGGGACAGACTGGCCAAGGAAGAGGGACAGCTGGAACAAAATGACACAAGACGTCTGCTACCCAGAGAAAAAGACATACGTTGAAACACTGTACAGGAGAAATGGAAACAGCAACACCCAAATTCCAACCAGGCTTACTGCTACTACCACCTAAGCAGAGAAGATCAAGTGCTTCTGTTCAGACTTAAGGATTGGACATAACAGACTGAATGCACAAAAAGTCCAAGATTGGCGAGTCTGCAATGTGCCCATGCGGAGAGGCTGAAATGGACACCGAGCACATATTACAGGACTGTCACCTCCATGCTACTGCCAGACAGGACACATGGCCAGAGCCAGTGGCTCTGAGGGCCAAGCTCTATGGGGATCTGGCAAACCTTTGGAGGACAGCCAACTTTGTGCAGGTAACTGGCATCACCATCTGAGTGTTCAAAAAGAAGAAGAAGAAACCGGCTTCACTCCCTGACCCTGATCTAACTCAAACTGAAAGAGAAAAAAAACCACACGATATTCTTCTCTCCATAACGGTCAACACACAGAGGCAAAACAAAATATTAAGAAAGATGCATGTAAAACATTTAATATTGTTTAATCCATAACAATCTCACTGATTTCAACACAATGGCAAAAATATGAAACATTAACCTGATTAAGGAATGTGCATGTAAAACATTTCACTAGATCATAACGTTGTTTTATCTGTAACAGTCTCATTCAGTCATTGGTTTCAACACAAAGGCAAAAATATGAAATGTTGAGGAAGATGCATGGAAATTATTTTACTGAAAACCAGGTTACTCTGTTATTTACAAAACTGCTGTTGCATCCACATAGACACAATCGTACTGAAAAAAAAATCCACAAAACACCACATAATTCTGCTGTCGACAGTGTTGTTGGCTTTGCCATGTAGTTAACAGTGTGAAACAACATACACATACATACACATACACACACTACTTTATACACACACACACACACACACACACACACACAAAACACACTTTATGCCCCACTGATACACACATGAAAGAAAAAGGGAACACGTGCACACACACACACACACACACACACACACACACACACTCTTCTGATGCCCCATCACTGGTACACACATGAAGGAAAGAAAAAGGAACACACACACACACACCTATGCCAGACCACTGGTACACACATGAAAGAAAGAAAAAGGGAACACACACACACACACACACACACACACACACACATACACACACACACATTCATCTAACTGTTGAAAGCAATATCTTTTTCAAGAAAACAAAGTCACCCACTTGCCTGTTGGTCTTCTGAACCTGTGGTGCCATTCTCCTGGGGCGTATGAGTCAAACTGCTCATAATTCACACTCAAACACATATCTGCTACTCACCTCTGACATGAGTCGGTCGGCCACTCCCCCTTCAAACTCGACCCTGTTTGACCCTGTTGAAAGCGAGCTGTGCTTGCAGTTCATTGTCTCTTAGCTATTCGTGGAGCTCGCCCCCTCACAACACACTTTCAGCTGTCAGTCGCTGCTGATTGGCTCAAAGCCAGCACACTCGGTCACACATGCCAGCCTGCATCTCGTCCCATCTTGTCTGCTCTCTCTCCCCCCACTTGGCACACATCCAACACCTGGTCAAGCTCTCGCTATCCCCTATAATGTTTCCAGGTCACCATCTGGGTGTTCTTCATCTGAATCGGGATCTTTTCAATATTTCCAGCACCTGATTTTGTGAAAATGTACAGCAAAACTGAGTACATGAAGTGCTAGGTTATGACATCGTAGTGAGTAGAAAAACATTCAGTATTAAATCGATGAAAACACTAAACTGAACAGCGCTCTGATGAAGCAAATGTTTGTGAGCACAGGTCAGGGAATCCCCCAACTATGACGTTTATTGCTGGCTTTCTGTCTCTTCAACTTGGAGAGTGAGAATGTCAGGAATTAGGTAACCCTAGCTGGTCACATTTTGGCGACCTCGGCGGTGAGCCACATGGTCACAAAATTGCGGCATAAGGGTTAAATTGGGTGATAACACTCTTCTGGCAGGTGAACAAAACATTGTGACAAAATCTGAAACGAACAAACAAACAAACAAACAAAAAACTCAAAAGAAGAAATAAAAAAAAAACCCATAGCTACACTGGGGTGATCCTTTGCTGAAAGCCAAGCTTCAGTTTTTCATCAGTATAGCTTGGGAACGGCAGCCTTTCCTTTGGTTGTACTAGGCATATCATCCCAAGATGCCCTTCTTTGCTTCAGATCCTGCTTGCCAGCTGAAAGATTTGATGGCCAGATTTATCAAGCCTGAAGTCCTCGCAAGTTGCAAGTCAGTGCTATCCCTGTGTAGCATTGATTACGCTGACAAGACGACACCTCAGGGAAACCCACAAGGTGGATGTTGGCTTTGCAGCAACCCAGAGTCTTCAAGTGCAAAATGTGAAATCAGATAAGGATCGTCATTCTTTCCACAGAGTGTTGTGATTTCTTTGCAGCACTGGTGAAAAAAAAAAAACAAAGTCCCCATCAAGTATCAGCTTGTCCACAGTGGATTCCAGATTGCTGTTAGATGAAAAGAACCTCTCATCCAGTGTTCAGTAGTTACACCTGACGCTAAAGATCCTGCGTGATGCGGGGTGGGGTGAAGGAGGGCAACTGTGACTTAATAATAATGTCTCGGTTCTGCAGATTCAGAGAGTATCCCTCAGAATGCAGTGAGAAGTTTCGCAAGTTCAGTGTAAGTGAACAGAGTTGATGAACTCCTACGAGCACCTGTCAGGCCAGGAGTATTCTCCTTTATGGGAAGTTGCCCAGCAGGTGCTCATCCTCAGTCAGAGGAGAAGAGCTAATTAGTGTCCACAAGGAGACCATGGAAGTGAACCTGCAGATGAAGTCTTTGGTTCCCAGGCGTCTGGTTGTTGATGCTGTCAGAAGAGCAGGTGGTCCTGAGAAACTTTAGATAAACCAGAGACACTGAGTTTTGCATCTTCAGCCAGACGCCAGTATGATCAATACCTACAGGAAAAAAGAGAGAAGCAGGCAACTTTGGCAAAAGAAAAAAAAAGAAAAAGCAGAGGCTGAGGAAGTGGAACAGCTCAAGGCAAAAAAGTGAGACTGGAACAAGGCATTGCTGGGCTGGGGGCTGCATCTGCCGAGAAGGCTGCAAAGGCAGAACTGGGGGCTCTGTCTCTTTGGCTTAGTCAGGAGAACAGCATAAGATAAGAAGAGTGAAATGGTCAGCATTGAAAGGCAGGCCATGCAGCAGTAAAAGACAGCTTATAAAAGATTTTGTGGAACAACAGTGCAAGTTTGTGAGTGTACAGCAAAATATTAAGGACTGTTACGATGCTGTAAATATATAGGACTTTGAAATGGTAATTGAATACTTGGGTGATACCATCTTCAGTTTGTTGTGCGATTTCAAAGATTCTTCACAGTGACGTGAATTTACTGCTAAGTTTTCCTGGCCCAAAGTAGCAGCGATATCCGTGTATTGTCTGCAGTGAGAAGTAGTGAGTTTGTTTGGGAAAATGGGACCAGGGCTGGGGAAAAGGTTGGGAATTTTGTGAAGTTCATTATGTACAAACCCTGGTTGAGATTGTCTCTCGGTCACATCAGGTCTGGAAGGCATTTTTAATTATGTCGCGAAGATGTTGTTGTGGGGTCAGCTCAAAGTTTATGCAGATTAATCAAAATAATGTATGTATTTGGCTTCTGGAAACAGCACTTCATTGATGTCTCAGGTACATATCAGGTTTCATCCTCCAATGAGTCTGTTAGAACTTAGATACATGTATAATGAAAATGCAGGGCCTGCACTTGCGACGGTGAATCCGGTGAAAAAACCATTTCTTTTCTCCGCAATCTTGCTTTCACTCCCTCGCTTATTCACTTGATCTGTATATCTTAAAAAAAAAAAAATTAAATTCAGTCATAAAGCAGCTTTCACTTAACCCCTCACCCTCCACCCCTCCACCCTTCCCTGTCCCCTGCTTCAGAGGATCTTTTAAGTTTCAACACCTTGAACTCTTTATGCATGGTTGGCCAAAACACTGATGTTTTATATTTCCTTTCAGCTGTAGTCCTTGTCCCGCTGCATGAGAAAAGGTCGGTATTGGCAACAAATGATTTTTCGCGTTCTTGGGGTGGTGGGGGTGGGGGTGGGGGGGGGGGGGGGGGGGGGGGGGGGGGGGAGGAGGAGGTTCTGGTGGGGAATTGCGTTAGGTGGGATGGGAGATAATTTGATTCTAGAGTTTTCTTTCAAGGTGTAAAAGTGTGTAGAGTGCAGGTCGTATAGTAAAAAAAAAAAAAAATCATGATCGTTGCTGCATTATTCTCATCAGTCTACGAAAGCCACGCCAACGCGATCTCACAACTGCTTGTCCTACATCTGATTGAGCAGTCGGGTTCGTATTTTCTTAAAAAGAAAAATGAACACCCCTCTTCCTCAGCACATTCTTTTCAACTGTCGCACAGTGGATGTAGAAAAAAAAAAATCAGGCTAGGATGGCGTCATTGGTAATGGACGGCTGACAAAAGTAACAAGAAAAGACCACGACCACTGCTATTACTATTGCTACTGATACAAACGACGACCACTGCTATTACTATTGCTACTGATGATGACGATAATATCAAAAGTGATTATCATAGTGATGATAGGATTATAATAAAAATTGAGTCCATAGTGCCAGTAGTTGATGAGATTAAGAACAATGCAACCTTCTATTACGATATTTAATTGGAGCCATCTGCCAACACATCTCCTACCCATTCGTGCTCCTTACTTTCCACCCCACCCTCCCTCTTCTCCTCCACCCCCTTGCTTTTCCAGAAACTGGAGATATCACGTAGCTTTCAACTCTTTTTCACTGATGCACGCCCACTTCCTTTCTTTCTGTGAGTGAAACGGAAGGTAACAACATCCTAGAGGAAAGAACAAGTGAGATCAACAAAACTCATTCCTGCACTAGCTTACACTCTTTGAGTATCCTGAAACAACTTTCCAGTGTTGCCAACATGTCAACGCAGTTCTCCTGTAAAGATCCTCTGTGATACTCTTCTAAACCTACTTGTGATTTTTTTTTTCACCTCGGTCATCATGGTCATTTTGTGAGCCAATCCGCAGCTCACCTTCCACCCACCGAGAACTCACCTTGTACAGTGGAAACCCCATGCCAAAAAGAATGAGTGGGGTGAGGCAGGGCTCTTTTAGCATAAACTGTTCTACTCTTCTTGCCATGTTGTGCTCATTATTTCCTTTTCTTATTCTTCTGCTCTTTACTTTTTTTGTGGGGGGAGGGGGGTGTGTCTCCATTTCTTCACTGTCGTTTTTTTTTTTTTTTTTTTTTTGCCTCTGTGGCCCAGTTTTTTTGTGTATTTTAAGCACTCTGCATACTTTTTGATTGGTCCCATAGGAAACAGGAGAGGGAGGGGAATGGTTGAGGATCTTTCGATGTCAATTGT
>JADBJO010029750.1:0-7500 GCA_016801955.1 Conus betulinus
CACACACACATACACACACAACACACACGACACACACACACATACACATTCCCGCACGCACGCACAGAGAGAAGAGAGACGAGAGAGAGATAGAGAGAGAAACAGACAGAACAGCGACAGACAGAGACAACGAGAATAGGCAGACAGACAACAGAGATGTCATTAGAATGTGTCATAGTGGAGAGTTCAGCAAGACAAATCACCCTCAACCCCTACCCTTAAACATAATCCGTGAAACTTTCACAGCGCTCACATCACTTTCCACACACGGCACACACGCGCGCGCGCGCATGCAATGTACGCTACGTACAGCCCGAAAGGCACGCAAGCGCCACGAGAAAGAGGAGAGAGAGAGGAAGAGAGAGAGAGAGAGAGAGGAGATCAGAGAGAGAGAACGGTGAGGAACGGGGAAGAGACAGAGAGAGACAGACTGACAGAGGGCAGGCGAGACAGACAGACCGGAGAGAGAGGAGAGAGAGAGAGAGAACTCAGATAGAGAGAGAGAGACAGAGAGAGAGAGACAGAGACAGACAGAGGACAGACAGAGAGAGAGAGAGAGAGAGAGAGGGCGAGATCCTCGCCTTAATACAGGAAATGAGCATTTCTCTTGAACTTCCCTCAAGTGCAGCTTCTGAACTCTGAGGAAAACTGCTGGGTCTCATCCATCGTTTCCCCTTACACAAAACTTTTTTTATTTTTTTATTTCTCTTTGATGCATGTTTCTTCATGCATGTTTCAGATAAGGCACAATGTGTTTCGTTTTAAATAAAGTATGTAGCACACACTTAAAAAATCATGACCCAAAACAATGGCCTTCTTAAAAATACTTAACAAAACATGCTTCATCAAATCAAGGGCATCAGCACTTCTTATCAAGTATCGGCTATTCGCATGAAACTGCAAGGGTACTCACCATCTATCACTACTTAAAAAAAAAAGGTCACTGTGCCTGTCCATATTTTACCTATGGCACGGTGCAGTCCACCATAATTAACCTTTTCTAAACTCAAAGGATTGTACTGAAACAAACAGTAGCGTGAGGATTAAGATGTTTACTAGTACTTTTACTGTAGAAGTGTGTTTACAAAAAAAAAAATTGTAATTTCTGATCTGAATGAAAGCATCGGTTCTGTGGGGTCTTGAAATCTTGCTGCAGTGTGACACCGTTTTGTTGTCTTTTCAGTTGAAAAAAAAAAAGAAAAAAAAGAAAAGTATATAAGAAAAAGCACAATATCGTTTATCACTGCTGTTCTACTCTGATGATGACACCTAGGTTGCTGCTACCACCAGAATAAGTCCTATTTTGAAAAATTCCGAAACAATGTTTTGAAAAAGTTTCCCAACAAGAAAAAATCGGTTTGAAAAGGAGCAAGCATGCACAAGTGCGCTCATCTCTTTTTCAGCGATTGATTCTAGTTTCTGATGCGTTTATGATTTTCACGTTGATTGCGATCTCGTGGCGACTGTTTGTGGCATGTTTGAAGTCTGTAGTTTGCAAACGTCCACAGAAGACATCTCCCTGACAAAATTCATTTTGCGTCTTCGTACTGTGTCCTGAAATAAGCATTTACGTTGCACCTCTTGCTGTGTGTCATTTTCTACATCGGCTAGAACGATGCTGACTGACGATGATGATCACTACGGTCTGTGGAGCCTGGAAGCAGAACCGATCTGACTTGGAACGTGCAGCAGAAGATTCAGTCACCCGGGACAACGACCTTCGCCTGTCGGGCGAGACAGCTCAACACAGGTGGGTTAAAACTGAAAGGGGGGGGGAGCGAGAGATGAACTTAATGAGGAAAAGAACCTGTTGCAACGCAACAACCGGAACCTCGAAGCGCACTAAGGCTTTACAGGGTCTTGGACACACTAGGGATACATTAAACGAGGGCGAGATTTGGAGAGAGAGAGAGAGAGAGAGAGATAGGAGAGGAAGAGAGAGAGAGAGGGGGGGGGGGTGATGGGGAGCTGCGGGGGAGTGTAGAACGAGTGAGGTGAGAAGCATAGTAGTGTGGAGCTCTCTTTCACTCCTTCCTCTCTCCTTTCGAAACCAAGGTTTGGTTGAGGGTCTGTATCTATGGTGAACATTGTCGGCATACATGTGAGGCCTTCAGGTGGGTGGGGTTGAGGGGATGGTGATGGGGAGTGGTGGGCTGATTGAGTGTGAGCGGGGGGGGGGGATGGGGGGGGGGGGCTGGGGGAGGGGGGGGGGGGGGGGGGGGGGGTGGGGGGGGGGGGGGGGGGGGGGGGTGGGATGGGGGGGGGGGGGGGGGTGGGCGTGGGGGGGGGGGGGGGGGGGGGGGGGGGGGCAGGGGGGGGGGGGGGGACGGGTGGGGGGGGGGGGGGATGTGTATGGGATGAGGGGGATGAGGGGGGGGGGGGATGGGGAGCCTGGGGGGCGGGGGAAGGGTTAGAACGAGTGAGGTGAGAAGGCAATAGTGTGTGAGATCTCTTCACTCCTTCCTCTCTCCTTTGAAACCAAGGTTGGTTGCGGGGGTATCTATGTGAACATTGGTACAGACATTCATTGTTGAAGCCTAAAGGGGGGCGGGGGGGGAGGGGGGGGGGGGGGGGGGGAAGGAGAGAGAAGAAGAGAGAGCGAGAGAGAGAAGAGAGAGAGAAGAGACTGACTGAGTTACAGCGACTGAACTGATCACGCACGTGCCGCAATCAGCAGGCAACCACCATACCAGGATACGGGTGTGTCTGCTGCTGTTAGTGCCAGCTGTGATTGCGATGCTCAGATAGCTGCAACCACCAAACGTGTTAATTCCGTCCTGATTTGAAAAAACCTCATGAACAACCCTTTCAAAGTGGACACTGGGTTGGGGAATTAATTAGCAACGTGCACATACATGCACATCTAAAGCGTTGTATGTTACTAAAGCTTTTTGTATTGTATACCATGGTCATGATGATGAATGAGGGTGATGTGATGATGATGGATGATGATGCCGGACGATGATGATGATTGATGACGACGACGACGACCGACGACGATGATGATGATGATGACGACGACGACGAAGACGATGGCGACGACGACAACGACAAATCTCTACTGGCAGAACCAATCTGACTTGGAACCTGCAGCAGAATATTCAGTTACCGCCCGGCCAACGAACGACCGTTTGCCTGTCAGCCGAGACGGCTCTCACCAGGTGGGTTCTTAATAGAAGGGAGGGAGGAAAAACGAGAGCTTAATGCGGAAACATTCTGATGAAACTCAATGCGCGCCACACCTCGAATGCGCGCCACCGGCAGTACGTAAGGACCGCGCCGGAGACTGGGGATAAGATTTAAACGACGGGGATGACGGGGGGGATGAGGAAAGGTATGCGAGGGGATGGTGACCGAGGAGGGTAGCTATGAGGGGGGCGGTGGTGGAAGTAGAGTCTAAGGAGTTTGTTGAGGTTGAAGATGGGCAAATAGCCTTCAGTCTCAATAGCTCTTCCCAAGGAGTGGTTGCACTTTGCAGCGCTGGGAAACTGTTACGTTAAGCTATCGACCAACTCCGTGTGGAGTGCCACAAGAGAGAGAGGGAGAGAGAGAGAGAGAGAGAGAAGAGAGAGAGAGAGAGACGGAGAGAGAGAGAGAGAGGCACACTACAATATCATTGTGGAAGTATGCGCAGTATCCACGCGGCGCAGTGCAAGCGCGTATGGCAGACATCGGGTTGAGACAGGATAGATGGGGAAGTTGGAGAAAAAATAAATAAGAGAGAAACAAAATTGAAAGACAGACAGACAGACAGACAGGACAGACAGAGAATAAGACAGAAAGACAAAGGAGGCCGAGATACACACTAAACGTTAGGAAAGAGGGAAACCTAGGGGGGGTGGGGCCCCTCTCTGTGTTTGACATGCTCAAGAACAAACTGTGCTACGGAGTTTGAAGGCTTTGTATAGGTACAAGGCAATTTTTTTTAACAACATCCTCTTTAGTGCAGGCCATAAGTAAGATAAGTCTAAATACAGATGGTTGTCTGTAATATTTAGGCGGAATGAACTCATCTCTAAGACCACTCAAGGCAGTACACTGTAATACAAAATGAACTTCATCTTCATATGCATTTTTGCATAATGGACAGATGAGATCAGAGTTGTAATGTTGCCTATAACGAAAATGATGAACAAAGATATCTGAACGTCATAGATCTATGTCACTACCTGCATTTACAATGTATAAAAATGTCACACACACACACACACACAACACACACAAACCACACACCAGAGGGACGCGCGACCAGCCGCCGTGGCGAAGTGGTTAGCGGTCGCGGGACTCCGGCTGGGAGGTAGTGGGTTCGAATCCCATCAGAAGTCATGTGGGTTTTTTCTGCCCCGACGGCTCCTACCCAGAGTTGAGGTTGCTGCGGGCTCAGTTGGGAAGACTGAGAAGCGTAGAGTACAGCCCTGTCATGTAGTCTCAGACCGAAATGGAAATCCGTTAGCACCATCATCTTAATCATCCTCATTCTCATCGATCAGCATAAAAAAAAAAAGTCTCAAATTCTGTGGCCCTTCATGCCCTGCTCTCATGGTGACCTCAGTTTCGATGTCCTCTCCACGTCTGTGGCCTTGGTTTGGTTCCGTCGGGGTCACCGGTATCGGCGAGTCCACATGGGGGCTGTCGTTGGACGGGGACGTGGTGGCGCCCTCCGGAGGGAGGCTCCTCCACTCACGCCGGCTCCGCGACTAAGCAATTATTGTCGTCAGTAGGGGGCTTAGTAGGTGGTGTCCTGCGTATGTTAGATCAGAACAGGCGCCACTGAACACCACTGAAGTGACTCGGCAGCAGTGCAGTGTCTCCTCCGGTGGGTTGCTCTTGACGACTTGACATTGACTGCTCCCTGTGGAATTGCCGGTTTGCCGGGGCTGTGGCGGGGCCGACCGGGGCTGTGGCTGTGGGACGGGACTCACCAGGGAAAGAATATTGGAAGCACCGTTTGACCTTTGTCCTTTGTGTGTGTGTGTGTGTGTGATCTCGTGCTTGCATTCCTCGCACGAAGCGTGTGCGTAAACTTTCATTTGATCCTTTGGGCAAACGCACTCATCACACACACACACACACACACACACACACACACACACACACAACACCACACACACGCACAACCACACACGCAACACACTCATGTTTTATTCAGTAATGGTCGCAGCCCTTTCTGAGAGAGAAGAGCGAGAGAGAGAGAGCAGAGAGACAGCGAGAGGGAGGAAGAGAGGAGAGGAGGCGGAGGCCGCGGGAGAAGATGGCAGAGGAGAGGAAAGGGGACGGCTCTTTTTGGAGAGCTAGGGAGTGAAAAGAAACGGTTGGGAGATGAGAGGAGAGCATGTTGTGGACCGGAGAGAGAGGGACAGATAAGAACAAGGAAGAGAGAGGACGGAGAGAGAGAGGAGAGAGAGACGGGAGGGGGGGGGGGGAGTAGATACAGGCAGACACACAACAGAGCGAGAAGGCACAGACAAAAGAAACGCAAAGGAAAAGAGGGAAAAAGAGGAAAAAATGATGGAAAGAAAGAATAAATCAGAGGAGGAAGGAGGAAAAATGATAAAGAGAGGAGGAGGATAAAAAAAAAGATAAGAGAGGGGAGGGGGGGGGGGGGATACAGGCAGACAACACAGACGGCAGACAAAGAAACGCACAAGACATACAGGATGGTTGAGACAGACAGGGAAACCCTAGAAAGACAGGACAGAGAGAGAGAGCGAAGAGAGAGGGTGCGTTTGGAAGGAGAGGGACGAAGGGCGGACAGACGACGGAAGAAAGACAGACGGGACCAGCCGCAGTGGCGAAGGGTGGTTAGCGTCCGAGGAATCCCGGCTGGGAAAGGGGTCGTGGGTTCGAATCCCATGCAAAAAGTCACAGTGGGTTTTCTGCCCGCCACGACGGCTACTACCCAGAGTGGAGTTTGCGGATGGATCAGTTAGTGAAAAAAGACTGGGACCACACAGTCGAGTTCATCCACTTAATGGATGCGTTTCTGAGAGTGTCTGCTCAAATTATGACCAACACCTGCAGGTGTCTGTATCTCTCGGGCCTGGTTGACGGCCGGGCTGGGAATGGGGATATATTATGAAAGGAAGCAGTTATTAGAGAGTACAAGCCATGTCATGTAGTCTCAGACCGAAATGAAAAAATTCCGTAGCATCAGCTTAATCATCATCATCCTCATTGTCATCGATAAATCAGCATTAAAAAAAAAAAAAAAAAAAAATGTTCCTCAAATTCTGGGGCCCTTCATGCCCTGCTCTCATGGTGACCTCAATTTAGTTTCGGTGTGTCTTCTCCACGTCTGTGGCCTCTTGGTTTGGTGGTTCCCTTCGGGGTCACGGTATCGGCGAAAGTCCATGGGGGCTGTCGTTTTTGGACGGACGTGGTGGCGGCCCTCCGGAGGGAGAGCTCACTCGGCCGCCGGCTCGATCCGCGACTAAAAGCAATTATTGTCGTCAGTAGGGGGCTTAGTGGTGGCTTAGTAGGTGGTGTCCTGCGTATGTTAGATCAGAACAGGCGCCACTGAAACACCACCGAAAAGTGATCGGCATTAGCAGTGCAGTGTCTCTCCGGTGGGTCTGCCTCTTGACGACCTTGACGGTGGAATGCTCCCTGTGGATTGTCAGTGCGGGGGCTGCGACGGGGACCATGCGTTACTGAGGCCGACCGGGCTGAGGCTAGAGCTACGGTGGACGGCACTGTCTGAGATATGAGCGGGTGGTGGGTGTGCACTGCCTTAGAGGTGGCACAGTAGATGGAGGACCAGAAAAAAAAAAAAAAAAAAAAAAAAAAAAAGAAAGACAGACGGAGACAGAGACAGAAAGACAGAGCAGCCACTGTGTTCAGGCCTGTGACTGAGGTCACCCCCTCCCTAAGAGGATTATTGTCACGGTCAAGATCTCATTTCATGACTGCTCCCTGCCTTCTATCCCTCTCCATCTCTTTGCCTGCAAGTGTACTTCACCCGTCCCCTCTCTCTCTCTAATTACGACCCCAGTTACTGCCCTCTCTCTCTTCTCTCTCTCTCTCTCTCCAAGACGTCATAGATCTATGTCACTACCTGCATTTACAATGTATAAAATAAAATGTCACTCACACACACAGACACACCAACCAGAGACGCGCGAAAGAAACGATGATTGCAAAATGAGGGTTAACACCACATCAACCGTAAAAAAAAGCGAAAAAAAAAAAAAAAAAATTTAAGTGAAGCACTGAACAAAGAAGGAATCAAGACTCCACATCGGAAGGGTCGAAGGTAACAAGACTAGTGGTTCTAAAGGAAGACAGCAGATCTGGCATCACACAATTATCCAATTAAAAGACAATAAACAGGTAAGTAACAGAGAAAGAAAACTCACCAGGGAAAGAACATTGGAAGCACCGTTTGACCTTTGTGTGTGTGTGTGTGTGTGTGTGTGTGTGTGTGTGGTGTGTGTGTGTGTGTGTGTGTGGTGTGCATGGACATTTCGTGCTTGCATTCTCGCGCGAAGCGTATGGTGCGTA
>JADBJO010029750.1:10000-18683 GCA_016801955.1 Conus betulinus
AATCAATCTGCTCATTAACGCAGTGATTTATCATCTCATCATCATTATTACTGTTAGTCATCAGGACCCCTGGCTTTCAAGGTGAAGCAATGGGAAACAACACAGTTCTGTCGTTTGGAACTTTCTAGCTTATAGTCGGATCCCTGCACACCACCCTATCCCCACTCCTTACGTACGCACGCGCGCACACGTCCACACACACACACACACACACACACACACACACACACACACACAATGCAATGCACACGCGCACGCGCACACTGCCCCTTTTCCTCCCCACTCGTTGGTCCAGTCAATACCGTTGGGCCATCAGGAGCAAACGCCTGACCTATGGGACGATACCAGCTTCAAAAGGGAATCACCTCAGTGAAACAGATCATTTCCCCTGAAAACAGCTCACTATTCCAGCAAAAGAGTCCATTTCTGATGGAAACACGTAACAGTCCTTCTATAACAGTTACCTGCCCTTAAAAACGGATACGAACAATCTTCTGCCAGGGAAAACATTTAATTGTCTTGCGAACAGGTATTTCTATTTGAAAAATCTAATTATCCAGGAGGGGGAAAAAAACCCTGCTTGTTTAAACAACGATGTCCCAGAGAAATAACTGGTTTTCAGTCACTAATGACCCCCATAAAACAGTTCGTTCACCCGCGAAATTAACTGTCTTCCCGCGATAAAAAGCTATTTTCACGGGAAAATAACCCTTCCCATGATAATAAGCTATTTCCCGTGATGATTAATTGTTTGTATGGGAAACCAACTGTTCCTGTCAGATTCATGATTATTTGTTTTTGAAGCCAAAATGTTCCCATACTCATCCCCTGCCTGTCTCACCGATCCAGCACCACCACCACCAACACCTAATTCGCTTTAGCACCAGACCTCTCCTCACTTTTCTTCTGGTCTCCGCCACCTTCCCTTTCCCTACGACACAAAAAGAAAGCAAGCTAAGAAGGCGAGGTACAAATCGACAACAGATCCATCTTTCCTTGTCAGTCATGGTGAGACGGTGACCTTGAGCGCACTTCGCAGCCGCCTCTCCCCCCTCCACCCCTCCCGCCACGGTGGGTCTGTGACCCTGACCTCGGTGACTTCTGATGAAAACAATGTCGTGAACATCACTGGGTGTGCACGCACATCAGGTACGCTGTCCATCGGTGTCTTTCTCGCAATGTTATTTGTAACAATGAAGGGGGTCTCCACGTCAAGTGTCATTAACTAGCAGTGTAGGGAGGAGGGGTGAAGAACTGGACATTTTTCAAGCCTAACGAAGCACGGAATTTCTTTCAACTGAAACGTACGCGCGCGCGCGCGCGCGCGTGTGTGTGTATGTGTGTGTGTGTGTGTGTGTGGGTTGTGTGTGTGTGTGTGTGTGTGTGTTGTGTGTGTGCGCGCGCGCGCGAAATTTCTCTCAACTAAAACGTGTGTGTGTGTGTGTGTGTGTGTGTGTGTGTGTGTGTGTGTGTGGTGTGGTGTGTGTTGTGTTGAGTTGTGTGTTGTGCGTGCGTGCGTGCGTGCGTGTGTGTGTGTGTGTGTGTGTGTGTGTGTGTGTGTGTTTCGAACGAATAATGTTACACTGTTCTTCGATACTCCTGCTTTCTTCAAGTTCTTATCGATCGACAACGGCTGAGTATTTCGACTTGAATGCTTTGGAGTCGGTGGGTCACAAATGACATTATTTTCACCAGTCTGAGCTCGTCATCAAAACTTTTAGATGTACAGCCGGTAACCTTCCACATTTCTCTGTCTACTTACGTCAAAGAAACCTTGCTGCTGGATGTGAAGTCTTTGACTCCGTTGGGATGATAAGCACATTTTTAATGAGGCTACTGACTAGTGTATTCATGGGTTTTCATGAATATGCAGCTTCCAGTACTCCCTGTACAGATTATCATTTGAATGCTATCTACATTGAAAAAAATGCGGCATCCTCTCTCTAAAAAAAAAAAGTAACGATTTTTTTTCTTTAATTTTTTTTTTTTTTTTTTGAGCTTAATATACGAAAAATACACCAGCTATTTACGTTTTTCGTGGATAACTCATTTCTAGGAAACGACGCACCCGAAAAACTATAAAATAATTATGTTTTTTTTTCGTTATGACTGTAGCATTGTTACATTTTACATTGTGTGTCAGACGAGCCACTGCCATCGACTGACCCATTTACGCGCGCCACACTACCAATCCCTAAATAACCATTCCTGAAGTGCGCACTGGGTAAAATATAATAAAATGATCAATTAAAACTGCGACAAAAAATTTTTTTTAAAAATGGTTATCGACAGATGAGGGCCAGGTACAGTGAAACAAGACTAGCAGGCATCTGACCTGGAAACATTTACCCAACACTATGGTCTGATCTTGTGATTCTCTCAGTATAGCTACCGTTGTGTTGTGGGTCGATGTTAGTGACGTTTTTCATCCGCATTTGTCGGGAACAAAGCAGCAAGCACTTTTCACCAGACTCACGCCAACAGTCAGTCTCAACTTTGAGGGGGGGAGAGAGACTATCGAGAAAACGACAAAAAGATGACAGAGAGAAAGAAAGAAAAGAAGAAACAATGGGAAAAAGAGATGGAAAGAAAGAACGAGGGAGAGAAAGTGTGTGTGTGTGTGTGTGGGGGGGGGGGGGGGGGGGGGGGGGGGGGGGGGGGGGGGGGGGGGGGGGGGGGGGGGGGAAAGACAGGGGGGGCTCGGATGGAAGGAAGGGAGAGGGGACAGGAAGAGAACAGGAGGAAAAAAATGGAATTTAAAAAAAAAAAAAAAAAAAAAAAGGTTGAGGGTCGTTATTGTTGCCGTATGGTACAGGAAATCCGCGAAAAATATGAGTAGGCCTAAACCCGTAACCGACTGCGAACTGTCATGACACAGCTTCAAAGACGGCTTGCCACAATTCTTTTTCTCTCTCTCTCTCTCCTCTCTCCTCATCTCTCTCTCTCTCTCTCTCTATCTCTCTCACACACACACACACCACAACAAACCACACACACACACACACCACACCCACACACACACACACACACTTAATGTTTGTTTTATAGCCCAGCCGATCGCAAAGGGCTATATCAGGGCTGTCATCTCGTCGCAGTCACACACTCAAATGTTTTTTTTTTTTCTTTTCTTAATACGTTGAGAAATCTTAAAATGTTTCATCGGTAAAAATCTAAAACCAGATTAAAAAAAAAAAAAAAAAAAAAAAACCTCTCTTTGGTAACTGAAAATCACGTCAGGTGGGAACATCTCTAGACAGATTTTCATGGAGTCTGCTGTAAAGTGTTTATGTCCGGCCTCCTCCTCCTCATCTCACACCACACACACACACACACCACACACTACAAACTCATCTATCATCAGGGTTGGAATGTCGCCTCTTTCCTCTCCCCCACTCTACTCTAATCCCCCCCCCCCCCCCCCCCCCCCCCCCCCCCAACTTCTATTTCTAAACCCTGGCTGCAACAACCTTGACAACCCCACCCCCTCCATAACTCTCCCCCAACCCCCAAACCCCCTCCACCCCGCCCCCACACCAACCCTACGACTGATATTTTCTTTGAGTTTGAGTCATTCTCGCCGCCGTTTTATCGACAGAGGAGCAGGGAAGCAGCAAACAGCGAGCAGCGGGCGAGAACATCAGATGGTGCTCCGACAAGCGGCCAGGCCACCAGCTTGCATCAAGTTGGCTCATAGAGGAGATGGGGCGGGGTGTTTAGTCCGGCCGGGGGTGGGGTAGGCGTAGATGGGCCACAGAGAGAGAGATATCAGAGTGGAAAGTAGCCTCTTCCGACCCCCCACTTAGAGGGGCGAGTGGAGGAGAGAGAGAGAGAGATAGGAAGAAACCAAGACACAGACAGAGAGGAAGAAAGGGCTGAGGAGGGGATGAGGGACGAGGGGATGGGGGGGGGGGGGTGTGTTGGTGTGGTAAGAGACAGACTGAAATTTCTCTTGGGTGGATGTGGAATTTCTCGCCCGTGTTATCGAAGAGGAGAGAGACGGGGAGATGTTGGGAGCAGGGGGAGCGGAAGGGGAACAGATGGGGATCCCGTACAAGCGGACGCGGGGGGGAGTGTTGCTAACAAGATGGCGGTAATGCTGGGTGTGGCGGAGAGGCAAGTTGGGGAACAAAAAAAAGACTTTGTGATAAGATGAGAGAGAAGTCACGAGCAGAAAAGATTTGGACCAAGAGAGGAGAGAGAGAGAGAGAGAGAGAGACCCCCCAGACAGAGAAGGGAGAGGAAGAAGAAAGGGGGGCCGGGACAGGGAGGGGGGAGGGAGACAGGGACAGGGAAATAGACAGTTGGCGTAAAAGAGCAGAAGCACACACACACACAGCACCCACACACCCACGACACAAGTCCACACAGACGAAGACAGGAAGACACACACCACAAACGGGGGAGAGGGGGAGTAGTTGATAGAGGATGGACAGCGGAGAAGACGGGTGTGGCGGGAGAGGCAAGATGGGGAAAAAAAAAGACTTGTGGATGGAGGGGGAGGAAGGCATGTGAGGGGGATGGAGAGAGAGAAGCGAGAGGAGAGAGAGACGGAGCGAGAGAGAGAGAGATGAGAGGGAGAAGGGGGCGAGGAGACAGAGACAGAGGAGGGGAGGGAGAGGACGGGAAGGCGGGAGGACAGAGGGCGGAGAGAGACAAGACACACAGACAGAGACACATGACACACACACACCAGGAGGACACACAGAGGAGAGACAGACAGAAGACATAGTACAGACAGGGATAAAGAGCAGACGAGGAGATGAGAGAGAGGAGAGAGAGAGGACAGAGACATGAGGGGCTATGAAAGAGAACCAGAGACAGAGACTAGGACAGACCAGACAGAGACAGAGAGACCCACAGGAGAGGGACAGACAGACAGAGAAAGAGAAACAGACAGGAAGACAGAGAGACAACGAAATCAGAGCCATCCTCCCTGCGCGACCCCCTATACTCCCATCTCCACCCCCAACACCTCCCGCCCATCTCCTCCCTCCCCACTATTACTTCTCCTCCCAGGTCGGGTCCCCACCCTCTTGTCTCCAACACGATCGGTGCTCCCCGCAGTTTTCTCAATTCAGCCGCGCAAAAAGACCAACACCAAAAACCCACCGTCATCCTCCTCCTCCTCCTCATGATCATCGTCCACAGCACCACCAGTGACCTTGCTCAGAGCAGTTGTGTCGGTCATGCCTTTCCCCCCCACTCCCCCCCCTCCCCCCCCCCCCCCCCCCCCCCCCCCCCCCCTCTATACCGGCAGTAGCGGCGGCGACAGCAAGCACACACCCCACCGTCCCCTCTTCCCTTACCCCCCCCCCCCCGCCCTCCAACCTCCCCCCCTCCCTCCCCCACCCTCCCTGCTTTCCCTCCCTCCCCCTCCCCCCCACCCCCCCCCCCCCCCCCCACCTCACTCACACTACCGGCATTCTAGCAGCGGCGGAGGCGGCGTACCCTACCGTCTCCTCTCTCTCCTTCTCTCTCCTCACCTCGCCCTACCCTCACCCCTCTAACCCCTCCCCACCTGCTCCTCCCCTACCCCCCCTCCCACCTCCTCCTAGCAGACCAAAGGAATCAAGGACGCAGCAGCCCGCTCGGTTCACGTGTGATTAGTGTGACAAAGCGACGAACGACGACGCAAGGGACACGGGATTTTTTGTGATTCTGCGGGTCTAAAGTCTCAGGTCGTAGCGTTGCCAGTGACTTCCCGCCGATAAAAAAAAAAACAACAAAAACTAAACAAAACAAAACAAAAAAGAAAAAAAAAAAAATCCAGCATGGTCACCACGAACCGGGACATGGGGATAATAATAATAATGATGATGATGATGATGATGATGATGACGATGATGATTATTCATGGCGCTTAATCTTACATCATTAGCCCTAAGCACTTACAAATACAGAAAAGGTGAAAGAAAAACATAAATGAAACCAATAAGAGGATAAATATTTCAATAAGTACCATGCACCTACAAACAAGGGGGCGTACTGACACACAGTCTCTCTCTCTCTCTCTCTCTCTCTCTTCTCTCCACACACACACACACACATACACACCACACCACACCACACACAGTATCATCGGATGACCAACAGCACCACAGAACTGAGGACCCTTCTGTTCGGTGCATTCTTCTGTCCAGCGAGTCTCCGACAGTAGAACACAAATGAAAGACAGTCTCCTGCGTCAATCCGCTGTGCAGAGGCTGCTGGACCAAGTATTAACTCTCCTCCTGACTACTGCGGTTATTGTCAGAACGTTCCGTCTGTTTCAGGGGTGTTTTCCGAGGTCATCCACACTCCTCCTGACAAGGTTGTGTGTGTGTTGTGTGTGGTGTGTGTGGGGGTGTGTGTGTGTGTGTGTGTGTGGTGTGTGTGTGGTAAAGCGCGTATGCGTGGGCACGCGCGTGCGTGCATGCATGTGTGTGTGTGTGGTGTGTGTGTGTGTGTGGTCGGTGTGTGCAAGCGCGTGTGTGTGTGTGTGTGTGTGTGTGTGTGTGTTGTGTGTGTGTGTGTGTGTGTGTGTGTGTGTGTGTGCACGCGCCGTGGTGTGCGTGTGCGTGTGGCGTGTGTTGTGTGTGTGTGTGGTGTGTGCACGCCGTGTTTATGTTTATTTACTTGCTGCCAAAAGCCTTTGCATCTCCTGAATTGTACATGCCTACTAAAGCAACAGGGACAGGAGGTGGAGTGGGGGTCAAGTAACCACGTGTACTGGTCCATGATTCTAGCGACACCTCAAACCATGACAGCAAGGAACAGCTGCCGGTCGTCTGCTCTCCAGAGGGAAGACCGCGGCTGAGATTCATGATGTGCCGCCGATCAGCGGACTTCGACCCTGACAAATGACCACAGGACGGAGAAGTCGTCCACATTGTCACCTCTGCTCAAGCAAAGGCCTGTTAGACTCTTTAGTAAGTCCGCTACAAAACGGTCAACATCGAGCGAATCGAAAAACCAGCTGATCTCAGGCACAGTGCCTCCCCCCTCCACCCCAATCCCCTCCCCCTACCTGGGCACCTTCTGACATGAGGCTGAGAATGGGACGCCCCAGACCCAGACACCCTTCTGTCCACGGAGGTCCACATCAGAGACTGCTGCATGACCCTGTGAAACTTGCCCCATGCGATGGTCGACCACACTGTAGCACATAATTATCAACCCGTCCACCAGAAGCGAAGAACACAGACCGGGTCTGCAGACCACTACAGCCGCTGGGGAAGAAAAGTCTTTGGGCCAGGGTGCACGAGCACCAACGCTGCAGAAAGCTTGTTGGACCGGATCATTTGCTTTCTCCGTGTCACGTGTCAGAGCGAAAGACGCAAGAACACACCCCCCCCCCCCCCCCCCCCCCCCCCACCTCCCCCCCCCCCCCCCCCCCCCCCCCCCCCCCCCAATGATGGAGCGGTCGTTTGGCTTACAGCTGTTACGTTCCTATCTGTGCCACTGGCGTAATTGGACAGAACGTGTGTTGGACTGCAACAGGCTGACATAGAGAGCGGGGCGGGGTTGGCAGGGGAGGAGGGGGGGGGGGGGGGGGGGGGGGAGGGGGAGGGGAAGGGGGGGGGGAGAGGAGGATGAAGGGGGAGGGGGGGGGGGGGGCAGAGACAGACCGACAGAAAACATGGAAAAAGAGAGAAGACAGACAAGAAACAGAACGTGAGAGACAGAGAGAGACGAGAGAGATGAGAGAGAGAGACGAGAGGAAGGAGAGAGAGAGAGAGAGAGAGAGGAGGGGAGAGAGATTCTGGGGGACTGCCGCCCTGCTGGCCCTCAGTGCTCAGTTTTCCACTCTTTACAACATGTCCTGGTCAAGCAGACGCCACTGTATCACAATTATACTGACAAACATAACCACACTGCGAACAAATCATAATGTTGCGGAAAGTCTCAGAGACAGACAGAGACGGAGAGAAGAGAAGAGCGAGCGAGAGAGAGAGAGAGAGAGAGAGAGAGAGAGAGAGCAGAGAGAGAGAGAGAGAGAGAGAGGAGAGAGAGGAGAGAGAGAAGAGACCAGAGAGAGAGACGGGAGACGGAGAGAGAGAGAGAGAGAGAGAGAGAGACAGTAGAGGAGAGAGAGAGAGATGGGAGGGAGAGAAGAAGCTAGCCATACCTACAGAGGAAATGAAAAAGGAATTATGTAAAAAACGAAGGGGGAAAAAACAAAGCATTGAAAAGGGTGAAGATGAGACACCGTAAAAGTAGGACTAGATTACACCAAAAGCAGGAACTAGATTACAAAGCTGCAATTGCAAGGAATTTGTAATGAGACACTAAACAACGACGAAGCGGAATTTATGAAGAGGAAATATAACCCTAAAGAGGAGGAGAGGGAGAGAGGACGGAGAGAAGAGAGAGAATGCGGGAGAGAGAGAGAGAGGAGAGGGGGCGAGGAGGAGGGATGGGACGGGATGGGGGTGGGGGGGGATATGTTCAAACAAATGCGGAAATCTCGAATATAACACAGGCGCAACAGGGCCGATGAGGGAACAGAAAACGGTGGAAGGGGAAATAAACTGGGTCTAATTTTATGGCAGTGCCCACCTGAAGCCCTAGCAGAGCAAGCGATGCGTCGCATCACAGTGACCATTTCACTGATATTCCCTTCCCACGCCGTACGTCGGGACCGTGAAAAGTATTTTGGAGAGCGGGGAACAGGGATGGGGGAGGAAGGGGTGTGTGTGTAAGC
>JADBJO010029751.1:0-18682 GCA_016801955.1 Conus betulinus
GAAGAAGGAAGAAACCAAAGAAGAAGAAAGAAGAAAATGGGGACGGGGGTCCAATGAATTCTTTCCATGAAAGTCGAGTGTCCTATGCACTGCGAAGCGTGGGTTTAAATACATCAATTGTTTTCTTCTTTTAAACAAACAAACAAAAATACTACGCGTATTTGCTTGAAGGTTTTGAAGAGTTAACTGAAGAGACACCAAACAGAGCCAGAGAACACACACAGAATCCTCGAGTTAACAAAGAAAAAAGAGAAAAAAAAAAAAAAAAAAAAAAAAAAAACGAAGAAAAGAATATGAACGTGAATGCACAGAAGAAGTGAGAAAACCAGACTGTTATTTGCGTTTCATAATAGAAGACTTTTCAGCTTAATTAATTATTGGTCATTAACACAGGAGACCATCGGGAAAAGCACAGAGCTTTTCCAGCAAAATTGAACGGATTTCTAAATCCTGCCTTTCGAAAGACGCGGGGAATGGAGACAAAATCACTTTCTGCCAAGGGAAGTAATCAATTGTAGGCACGGTCTAGAAGAGTTAATACCCGTAATCTTACATGGATATTAAAAAAAAAAAAAAAAAAAAAAAAAAAAAATCAACGTTTATATATTACTAGAAGAAAGTTTTTTTTTATATTCCTCGAAAATACATCACTTCATAAGAGGTTATCAACTTGGTAATTGTCACTTCAGTGCTCATGTTAAGTAGAACATTTGTGACAATCTGCTGAACGGAAATAAATCCACGGTCTGATTCGGATATACATCACGGATCTGCACTACAGTTCGGTCGAATCGGTGCTTGAGTCATCTTTCCATTAAGTTTGATTAAATCGCTTCTGTATCTTTTACGTAATCTTGCGCGCCAGCCATACAAAACAAGCAAACGAGCTAAAAACTGCTCAGGAGCAGGTTGAAATATTATAAATTTCTTGACAGAGGTCAGTGATGGACATGTTTCATACATGCTCTGCTGTCATGGTGACCTGTTGCGATTTCCAGTTCGCACCGCTGAACAGCACCGAAGCCATTCCGCAGTAGTGCTTTGTCTCCTCCCGTGGACTGCCTCCAGACGACTGGAACTATGTTTGCTCCATGTCAGTTGCCACTGCTGGGGCTGCGTTGGAACGAGTCAGGGTGTGGCTGTGAAACTGGGGGCTGGGGAGATGAGCGGCGTCCAAGGGTGTTGTTCGTCCTTCGATTTCGAAGATGACCATGACTTCAATCTCAGATGGAAGATCGCTGAGTGTGAGTCCGCAGGGTGGTTGGTGAGGCCGATCTGGGCCCGGAAGGAACGCCACATGTGGGACACATGTGGGTGGGTGCTAATGGAGGTGGAGGTAGCTCTGGCCTTGTGCGCGGCTCTCTCTATCTCTCTCTCTCTCTCTCTCTCTCTGGGCGGCGTGACGTGAGTATCGCCGTGTGAGGCCGCGATTTTTTGGTCTCTGTCTATTAACCCCAATTGAAACGAATTCAGAGCGGAGTTACTTACCAAAACTGTACCAGAGGCTTCGTAACTGACCATGCCATCGGGCGGCAACTGTTTTTAGGGCTGTTGTGGCGATTCTATTGGATATACCAGGCCTTCATGTCGAAGCGGCAGAAACCAGAACCAAAGAAGAATCTTTATGTCGCCATTGTCCAACTGAGACGTAGGAGTGACGGTTTGTCGCTCTAGGTTTGCTCCTCTCGTACCTCTTCTGGGGGAGTCTTTACTCCGCTGCGGCGATGCATGTGGAGAGCAACCCGGGGCCTAAAAACACTTCGCAGGGCAAGGACAGCTCGAGGCAGACACGGCTGAAATCAGGCGGATCCAGAGCCAGTATGGATCGTGCAGACAACCCTTCAGGCAGAGTCCCAGTGAAGCAGTGAACGAACCCCACTCTGTCTGACGTTGTTGGCATGATACAGGACATGGGCTCGAGGATGGACACTCGTTTTCGCAAGAGGTGAAGGAAGATTCTTCATGTCTTGCAAGAGGAGTACGGGGCCATGCAGGAGGAGGCTGAGGGCACTCCGAGGCGAAGTTACGGGTCTGCGTCAGCAGAACGAGGACTTGCAGAGGAAGAACGAGGACCTGACGAGGAGGTTGGACGTCTTGGAGATGAAGACGGACCTGACCTTGAGGGGACGGTCCAAACGAAACAACCTCATCTTTTACGGCCTGCCTCGGAAGGACAACGAGACTCCAGCAGACTTGTGAAGGTACGGTGCAGGACCTAATTAGAAACAAGTTAGAACTGTCTGATGACATACAGTTTGATAGGGTGCACCGTATCAATTCCAAGCATGACTCGCCGGTTATCGCCAGGTGTGTCTTTTATAAACAGAAGACATCTGTGCTGAAAGCCAAGGGCAAGCTCCGAGGGACAAATGTTTTCGTGGGTGAGGGACTTCTCTGCTCAAGTGAGAGAGGTGAGGGCGACGGTTGACACCACATCTGAAAAGAGCCAGGGGAGAGGGTAAGAGAGCTTCAATGGTGTTCAACCATCTTCTCATCGATGGAAGAGAAATTACCGTGGACCGTGCTGATAGACTGGTAGAATTAAGATAGGTGACGGCCGGCCCACAGTTTATCCGGGGGAATCTTATCTGTATCAGTAAAAGGAACACATTTGAGACGGCACCGTCCTTGTTGTCACAGTGCAGTGCCGTTGACACGCTCTCAGCACGTGCCTATACATGATACAGATAACAACGCGGTGTGTTCCGAGTTCAGTTTAGCCGTTGACCGGTGGAAAAATGTAACTAATGTTCTTGGATGGGTGCTGTATCTGTGTTGCAAAACCCCGTCTAACTTGTTTTCCGAGGATGGGTGTACTGTGTCACCGGATGTTGTTGATAATAATGGCCAATTTTTCCTTCTGTAAAATAGGTCAAATGGACTTCTCTTTTCTTTACTGGAATGTGAACGGTTATCATCCAAAACTGTGTGACAAAGATTTTGTTTCATTGTTAGTTCTTTTGATTTTGTATGCCTCGCTGAAACCTTTATGGAAGATTTCCAATCATCTGTGTTTGCTGGGTTATGAAAGATTTTGTAATCAGCCGTAAACGCATCAACTACTCGTGGAAGGCGATCTCGGGGGCTTACTATGTCTTGTTAAGAAGAATTTTGTTCATTTTGTAAAGCCACTGGAAATTAGTCTGACATCTTTTGCGCTTTTGTTGTTGATAAATCTATTTTGGGTACAATAAAAAACGTCTTGTATGTGTTTGTGCATATTTACCGCCTGAGGTTCACCTTACTACCTACGTTCCACTGATTTTGACAAATGGTATTGCTTTACTTGACGACTTATATCGTGACATGCTTGCTCTCTCTCTTTGGTGATGTTTATGTATTGTTAAGCGGTGATATGAATGGTGTACTTCGAATAGTTTCTCAACATTAGAAGAAAACTGTCTCTCCTTTGAAAATCATGCCTGAGTGGGGTCCATAACTGAGGGCAGAAATTCAGAAGATAATGTGTTAAATAACTATGGAAGATGCTGCTAATAGGTGCACTGCTTTGGATTGTGCATTTTTAAATGGTTTGTGTCAGGGCGACCTCAGAGGTTGCTACACTTACATATCTGAGAGTGGCAGCAGTGTGAATGATTATTTTATGATGTCGTGTGATATGTTTGCTACATTTTGCTGATTTGTAAGTTATGTGTAGGTGAACGTGTTGAATCTGACCCAATGCTTTGGTGCTGCGTACTAATTTATACACCAAAACCACGGACAATCCAAAAGAACATGATGTTATCAATCTGGTTGAGAAGTATGTTTGGAATGAAGATTGTTTTGATTTGTTCTGTAATACAGTGGAATCGATAGATTTTCAGGAGAGAATGCACATTTGCAATTGTCTTATTGAGGTATAAGTTAATGAATCTTTACATGTTTTCAACAGTTCTATAAAAGCTGCTATGAATGTATGAAGAAACAATTTAAGGTAAATGCAAGAGACGCTGGCGATGATTGGTACGATAAGGAATGTCTGTTAAGTACAAAGAAATGCACGTAAATTGTTAACCAAATATCGTCGCACTTTATCTGTACCTGATCATGTTGATATTCTAATGCCAGACGCGACTATAAACATCTTTTGAAGAAAAAAACAGAAAGCATTTCAATGAAATTATGTTAGATAAATTAGTTGCCTCTATTAATAGCCAAAGGGGTTTTGGGAGGAGACAATGCGCAAAATTCAGAAAAAAAGAATCCAGCCCCAAAATGATATTAGCCTTGAGAATTGGTTTCATCACTTTAAGACAATGCTTGAAAAGAAAGGATGGCATTGACAACAGTGTTAGGCAGGGAGGTGAGATGAGCAGTGATGAAGATGATGACAATTACGATAATTTAAAATCGTCCCATATATCGAAAGAAGAGATTATTTTGGCCTTAAGTAAACTTAGAAAATCGTAAAGCGCCGCGGGTCCTGATGGGATTATCAGCGAAATGATAAAGACTGCATGCAAATCCAATTTGGTGATTAACTTTTTAGTATTATTTTTTATGCTCTATTGACAAGTGTGTGTTTCCTGAAAGTTGGACCGAGTCTATTTTTCTCCCATTATATAAAAAAGGTGATGTTAACAACCCAAACAACTACAGAGGAATCTCGCTGTGCAACATTGGAAGTAAGTTATATAGTGCTATCATTAATAGACGACTTCAAGAATGGGTCGAAGAAACTAATATTACGGGCGAATATCAAGCCGGATTTTAAACGGAATTATTCGACTATAGATCACATGTTTACTTTGAATGGCCTTTATTCAAAAGCAGTTTTGTTTAAATCGAAAATATATGTAGCTTTCATTGATTTTGAAAAAGCATTTGATTCTGTCAATAGAAGTGTATTATGGCCAATTTTGATTAAACATGGAAATCCGAGGTAAGTTATATAAATGTATTTTGAGCATGTATGATTCTGTGAAGCCAGGGTGAGATCCGGATCATCTCTGACAGATTACATAAACTGTACCTTGGGAGTTAAACAAGGAGACGTCTGTAGCCCTGTTCTTTTCTCCATGTTTATTAATGAATTAACTTTAGAAGTAATAATAATGGTAGGCACGGCGCTCACTTTGTAAATGATGCTTTGGAGATTTTTATTCTTCTCTTAGCTGATGACGTTGTCTTGATGTCAGAAACAATAGTTGGTCTCCAAAATCAATTAAACAGTTCGAAAGAGCTTCTGCATCACTCCAGTTGAAGGTAAACAGGCAAAAAGTAATATTATAGTGTTTAGAAAAGGTGGACATCTTGCTGCAAGAGAAAAATGGACGTACAACGGAATAACTATGCCTGTGGTGAATGTTTATAAGTATCTGGGTATATTTTTTCAACACGTTTTTAAGTTTCAGTTTTGCTTGCAGAGATCTTGTAAGCAGAGCTAAACATTGTTTTACTTTGTATTTTGAAGAAACTGCGATGCTCAATAATGAGTCTCTTCCATTGTTTTTAAAGTTGTTCAATTCTCAATTCAGCCAATGGTGCTATACTAACGGAGCTGAGTTATGGGGTCTCGATACTGATTTTTTCCGTGCAAATTGAAAAGATTCATTTGTATGCATTGAAAAAGTTTCCTCGTGTTTCAATACAAACACCCAATGACTTGGTTTATGGGGAGACTAATAGATATCCCATTCATTTACTATCTGTAGTAAGATGCATTTGTTACTGGCTAAAAATAACCCGAATGGCACCTGATAGATTACCTCATAAAGCATATAAAATGTTAGTACATAGCTAGATGCTAGGGGTAAGAGCAATTGGGCCTCTAAAGTAAGATTGACAAACTGTACGAATTTGGTTTTGGCTTGTGTGTGGGAGAATCAGGGTGTAGATGACATAAATAGTTTTCTGCGTATGTTTCGGCAAAGATTAATCGATTGTAACTGGCAGAGATGGAATTCGCATGTTGAAGACAGTCACAGATTTGATATCTACAGATTATTAAACCCTGCACATTGTATTCCAAAGTATTTGTCTATGCAGATTAACAGACATATCAATGTATTGTGACAAATTCAGATTTGGTGTATCGGATATTTGTGTGCATTCTACCCGTTACAGGCCTTTGAATGATTGTAATTTTACTTGTCCGCTCTAACATCTGCATCGCATCTGCATCCTGTCTGTCTTCTCTCTGTCCTTTGCTGTGTTTGTATGTGTGGTGTGTGGTGTGTGTGTGGGGGTTGTGGGGGTGTGTGTGTAGGGTATATCGGTGTCTGTCTGTCTGCGTCTGATCTGTCTGTCTCTCTCTCTCTCTTCATTCTCTCTCCTTTCTATTGTGGGGGGAGCGGGGGTGAAGGTTGTCCCGACAAGTTGGAAAACATGCAATCCATATCATTGAGTATTCCTTGTTCCGTTGTTTGATTCTTGTGTCCTTGTTTTACAGTACAATTTATGAAGGGGTCTTCTTGACGTCTGCTTGTCCGTTGCGTTTTGTTTTTTTTTTTTTCTTTGTTTTTTTTGTATTCCCCGACTAAGAGAACCCACCAACGTAGGTGTCATCGTGGGGCTGCTCTGACAAGCGTAGGTGACCTGACATAGACTCATGTTTTAAACAGAAGATGAGCCCAAAGAGAGAGTTTAAAAAAAAATGGGAAACGCTTTGCTTTCTCAGTGGTAGCACATAGACCAGATTTTCTCTCTCCCATTCTTTATGCATGTATATGGAAAATACAAAATTGTACAGTTTTCTTTGTGATTTTTGAAGGGCCTTCAACTCAGCGAATCGAAAATTACTATGGATTACTTCTCGTCAGGAAAGGGGATTACTTCTCGTCAGAAAAGGGGGGATGGCTGTTTTTGGTGTGCGCAGGATTCAGTCATGAAATACGTGTTGATAAGTGTACGGTCCAATATTTTGACTGAGCACGAGAAGTGAAGCAAGGATGCTTAGTAAAGCCCTATGCTGTTTACTTTTCTTTGCTGATAAACGAACAGTGGAAAATTGAAAAGAAACAAAAACATGGTATCCAGGTGGTTCCACGCCCAATTGATTTTCCCCCTTTTTTCGGATGAGACAATGTTATTGTTTGGCACCGTCGTAGGCTTTTGGAATCAATTCCTCAAACAGATTGAAACAAGGGCAGATCGACTGCGAAATAAAGGTCATGTCTATGTTTTTTTTTTTTTCCAAAATGTTAATGTTGAGAAAACTAATGTCACCACACTAAGACAAGGTGGGGCAGCTATCCGTCACCCTGCACTCCAGAAATAAAGCTAACCATTCTTACAAACAAAGCATGCTGTTAAAAACGGAGTTAGATTTGAAAAAAAAAGAAGAGTAGTAGAGGAAAGATCGTTTTTAAAAAAGAAAGAGGGAGGGGGGGGGGGGGGGTGGATGGGGAGTCATAGAAATTCTGAGAACTTCATATAAATTTAGTAGGATTGATGAACACAGTGGGAAGCCTGTCAATGTCCATATTGAACCCATGTTAAACATTAAACATTTGACCTTATGGTGGTTTATTTTTAAAGGAAAGATGCGTGCATTATACAATCAGAATTTTCGATGTTCCATTACAAACTTCAAAACATACGGAGAAAACTGACTGGTGCGTTTTTGTGCGCTAGTTCTGAACATACTAAAACTCATGATGCTAGTGCACAAAACGTACCAGAGAAACTGACTGGTACGTTTTGTGCATTAGTTCATGAGTTTTAGTATATTTCAATTCCAACGTGAAGTCAGTTCTGCACTACGGTTGCGAGACTTGGAGAACGACCAAGACAATACAGAAAAAGTTTAAACCTTCATCAACACCTGTCTGGGGCGCATCTTCAAAAAAAATCGGATGACCAGAGAAGATCAAACATGAAGATCTATGGAAGCAAACAGGACAGGAACCAGTTGCCAAACAGATTCTGCAGTTGAAAGTGGGGCTGGATTGGACACACCCTCAGGAAGCCAGCATCCAGCACCACACGCCAAGCCCTAACATGGAACCCGCAGGGGAAAAGGAAGAGAGGCCGACCTGGCAACAACTGGAGACGAGACACAGAGGCAGAGATGAAAAGGGGACCAACTGGACAGGCATTCAGCGAGCAGCCCAGAACCGAGTGCAATGGCGGAATGTTGTCGATGGCCTATGCTCCACCTTTGAGCTATGGGTCAGTGAGTTTTATGTTTGATAGTCTGCCTGTCCAAAACACTCAACAAACAGGCATATACGATATTATTAACGAACAGCATCGAGGGAAAGAAAACTGGACATATTTTGTGAAAAACTTCATTATGCACGGATTTGAGATTGTAGATATGTGCCAGGGAGTTTTTTATGTGAGGAGTGATTTATTTACAGTCTAAAAAGTAGAATTTAGCTTTCTTTTAAACTGCATTCTACAGTGCAAATTACAGGGAGAAAAAAGCAATTGATTTTTTTTACTTATAAAAGTATTTTTAAACGGATATTGCGGTAAGAGCCAAACACATAGCACCCGCGTTTTTTGCCTGGATTAAGATCAAGAACCGCTCGGCTTAAGCGCACATATGAAACTGTTCCACACTGACTCATCCCAACCGTCCCAATGTGCAGGTTCTCGAGAGAGGATGTGACGTAAATTTTGTGTTTCCTTTTGCAGAATATGACGCCATCGGAAAAAAAAAAGTAGCAGCGTCTTTGAAAAAAAATGCTGAGAACTAGGCTAACTTTAGGAGTGTTGAAAATGAATTATGAAAACTGCTGGAAATCACGTGACAAGTACACAGGCATGACGCATGTAACGTTCAAGCAAGAGATGTAACTCTCACAAATGAAGCTAAAAAGGGAAACTACTTCTTGTAAAAGCATAACACTAAAAAGGAAACAAAACAAAAAAAGCGCTGACAGGCCTAGAGACCGGTACATCGAATTTTCCTCCCCTCCACAGAAAGAGGCTTGCGCCTTTTTTTCTACTTGACGTTGATTGGACGGTCGTCCGGAACCGGAAGGATCGCTCGCGTCTGCGCACTCGTCGCTCTCTCTCTCTCTCTCTCTCTCTCTCTCTCTCTCTTTTTCTTTCTTTCCTTCACGGAGCAGGACAGCGAGAGCTGTTGATCAGGACAGCAGACGATGAGAAGAGGACGCGTCGAAGACAGAGGAGAGGCTTTGACAGAGTAGGATGGGGGGAGGGAGGGGGGGGGGGGGGGGGGGTTCCAAGAGTTGGGGGGGGGGGGGGGTTGGAGAGGCTAGGGAGGGCGCGGCAGCACGCTGAGGAGACGATGACAGAGAGCTGGAAAGAGAGGAAAAGAATTTGAGAGGATGAGAGTTAGAGAGCCAGAGGGGGTTGGGGGGGATGGGGTATGTGTGCGTGTGTGTGTGTGTGTGTGTGTGTGTGTGTGTGTGTGTGCGTGCGCGCGCGCGCATATGTATGTGTGTATGTATCTCTGTGCATGTGAGTGTGTGTGTGTCCCCTTTGCAAGTGAGCGTGTGTGTGTGTGTGTGTGTGAGGAAGGGGGAGGGTGTGGAGAAAGCCTCACAAAGGACCACGGGCTTCGTGTACAGGATTACGGAGATGCTTGGAGCGGGAGTAGGACTAGAGGAGAAGATGGAATGGGTTGGGGGGGGGGGGGGGGGTTAGGAGGACGGCTGGAACAGGGTGATTGTGGCGTTGGACAGAAATAAGGTGAGGGATGGAGAAAGAGAGGTAGGGAGATGGAGATAGAAGACGGGGCTGGAGAGACACCAAGCAGTGAACGGTTGAGAGAGTCGACGGGAGGGAGGTAGTCTGGAGATGGAAAGTGGGAAGAAGGAGGGATGGAGGGGTGGGGAGGGGGCGCGGAGGTTGTGTAGAAGGAGACGCTTACAGAAGGTGATGGTGTTGGTTAGGAGAGGGTGGTGGGGGTGGGAGTGGAGTGAAAATTTCAGGTGCGAGGAGAGACAACCACCTAATTATTTAAGATTGAGGGTGAGGGAAAAGGGTGAGGAGGTCAAGGACGATTCTGGGTGTTATTAGTCAGACGAGTGGGAAAACAATGTTCACTGCTGAAAGCTCTCGGCCCGGTTATATCAAAGTCAGTCGTAAACCCACTCCACTGGCAGTTTGAAAAGTTCCTTCAGGAAGACGCTACAGAATGCCCCAGAGCACAGAAGAATGTCTTCAAGAAGTCTTTTATAGCAAGTGCCATTAGCATTTTAAACTCTAAAGCCTGTGATTGACTGCCATGACCCTTGTCTCTCAGACATGAAAAGTTCAGTCTGCAATGTTATGCTTTTACTGTGACTGTAATTTGTGTGTGTGTGTGTGTGGGTGTGGGGGGGGGGGGGGGGGGGGGAGGGAGGGGGTATGCACATGAGAGTGTTTTAGTGTATGGGCACTGGTGCGGGTGAGTTTTTGTGGTTTTTATGTATTGTTCTTATAATCTATGTAATGTTTTATGTCATGCATTTAAAGTTTATCTCATGTGTGGCCGCGCGCGCGTGTGTGTGGTGTGTGTGTGTGTGTGTGTTGTGTATGTGTGTGTGTGGCTGTGGGGGTGTGTGTGTGTGGCGGGGGTGTGTGTGCGTGTGTGTGGTGTGTGTGTGTTGTGTGTGCCGCGTATGCGTGGGGGGTGGGGAGGGGTGTGTGAGTGTTGATGTATATACAAATACATGTACTAACACAGGCTTTTATGTAACGATTTATAATGTCTCTTTGTAAGGTTTTACATACTTGCGAGATGATGTGGAGCAAAAGAAAAATTTCCGATGGACAATAAATATTGATTGAATTGAATTGAACGAAAGACGTTAAACTGAAAAAAACTATCCTCCCACCCTTCCGCCCCCACCCATGCTCAGTAAGTCTTTTCTTGAAGTCATCAGCTCCGTTTATGACAAAGCATGCGTCACGTTAGATGATGAAAGCTGAAAACCGGTTATATTGACGTCAGTCGTAACGAAACATGTTATATCGAAATAACTGTCCTCTCAAAACCCCCCCTCTCTGCCCAGTCAGTCTTCTCATGATGTCACCAGCTCCGTTTTTGAGAAAGCACGGTTGTTGCGATGTGATTTTTTTTTATCATTCCCTCACGCCTTTTTGTATAACCAGTCTGGAGTGTACTTTGCTAGCTGGTTGAAGGGTTGCTTCTCTACAACATTTTTGGGTTACTTACCTACACACTTGCTTTACTTACGTGCATACTTGTCATACGTGTACGTGACATGCTCACTGACGTCACTCGGTTTACGTTCAAGCTTGCTCATTTCGTATATTCACAGAATTTCAGCCTTGCTCATTTCGTATATTTACAGAAATTTCAGCCTTGCTCATTTCGTATATTTACATAATTTTTCAGCCTTGCTCATTTCGTATATTTACAGAATTTTTTCAGCTGTACTTTTTTTTTTTTACCCACAGACGTACACAGTTATACTTATTTCATTTTCTTCACTATAATAGTTATGTTTATTCCATTTCCCTTACCAACATTTCTATGTAGTTACACGCTTACTTTACTTTAATCATATACTTACATTATGCTTTCCGTTGCCGTCTGTTGAGCTCATCAGTAGATCAAGAGGCATTAGAGAGGGAGGGGGAAGGGCGGTCTAAGGTTCTTGGAGGAGGTTTAGAGTAAGTGTGTGTGGGGGGGTGGGGGTGGGTGGGGAGGGGTGGGGGAAGATCAATGCTTTCAGCGTAGAGACAAACATGATCATGTCGTTGATCATCGTTCTATGGACCGTTGGTAAATGGAAATTGATCGTTCACGTCTGTTTTAGAAAAGATGAAAAGAGATGGCGGGAGAAAAGAAAAGGAGGTGGATGGGAAGGGAGGGGGGGGGGGCAACGAAGGGGGGAAGGGGAGCGAAGAGAAGGGGAATTTTGGGAGGTCTTGAGGGAGACGGATTTTTTTTTTTTTTTTTTTTTTTTTTTTTTTTTTGTATATGAAAAGACTTTTTTTGTGACTGTACTTCCTTTTGTATGCTCGCACGTTCTATGGAGAAGATAACGTAGTTCATCTGACGAATCTGTGTTGTCAGTGCGCAAAATGAGTCCACTGGCTGAGGCGCCTTACACTCTTTTTACACACACTCTCTCTCTCTCCTCTTCTCTCTCTCGCGCCTGCGCGCGCGCGCGCTACGACGACATCTGCACTTGATCCATCTATGTTCGCACGCACCCCGCACACACATACGCGCGCGTTCACACACACACACACACGCACACAACACGCACGCACGCACGCACGAAACGGCGCGCAACGCACACACGCCACACAACACACACACAACAACCACCACACACACACAGAACACATCCCGAATTTTTCCGACACATAGAAAAGACATTAAGCTGATGTTGCTCTTTTTGTTTATCCGATCCTGGGGGTCCCATACTGGGAATTTTCAGAGACCGCACAAAATCAATTCCTACATACATTTCATTCCAGGCAGACAGAAAAAAAAGGCCCATAACAACACCAGGTTCATCAGACATGTACACACGCCTTAGAATTGGATCTATCTTCCATAAAATTCTAGAACAACTTAGAAAAAAATTAAATAAGTTAAAAAAAAAAAAAAAAAAACAGGTTCTTCTTATAGACGCTCAAAAAAAGAAGAGAAGAATCACATCAAATCGAGTGTGTTTCTGACCACACGCGCTCCATAAAATCTGCTACACGGTGGTCGATGACATAAATCCCAGCGCTGCTTGACGACACGTTTCACATCAGATAAGATACATCGCAAGAGACCCGTTTTCCCCACGTTTTGAAAGATGACTGGTTTTTTGTGTGTAAGAGAATGCCTGAGCTAGTCTGTATCCTTTGTTGTGCACGAGACCGAGGCGCGCGCGCGCGCACACAGAGAGAAGAGAGAGAGACAGAGAGCCGGAGGAGAGAGAGAGGAGAGAGAGAGAGTCACGGACACGCGTATGTGCACCGATTGAAAGGCCGTGTGGACATCCTTCAGGCAAAAAGACTATCAACGCAGAGAAATGGCACGAGGTCTGCAGTTTCACTTTAACACAACAATCTGGTCGCGTGCTTACACGCTCGTATGTTTTGCAACGTAGTCTTAAACATGCCCAGACGAAGGCCAACAAACCGAACAGTTAGCGGTTTGAAATCGTGTGGTGTGGTGGTTTTTATTTTACAAGACAGACAGACTGGATAGACACGGTCAACGGTTTTTTTCTGGTGTTTTTGTGTTTTGTTTTGTTTTGTTTTGTTTGTTACATCCTTGCCAAGTCCTTGTTTTCCTTGACGGAGGAATGGTTAGTCTGCTCTTTTTTGTCTTCACTTCTTCCAAGCACAGACAGGAGAGAGAGAGAGAGAGAGGGGGGGGGGGGGGGGGGGGGGGGCAGGCGATTAATTAATGGATGAAGGGAGGGAGGGATGCTGTTGAGAACACCAGCCCTGAACAGATCCTTTCTCGAAGTCTGAGCTGTGATGAACTAATACTAAAACTTTTGCCCACACACGTCACGGAAATAGGTACGTTTGTTTGCACTTTAACCACAAAAAAAAAAAGAAAAGCATACGCTTTAAGATATTACTTCACATGAAAGCAAAGCAAAATCGATATCCAGTTTCCAAAACTTCGATGAGATGTATTCCATTCCGGCCGAAACTCACAAGTATGAAAGGATCGGTTTGCCATGTTAAACTTTTGCGACGGGTTTTTTTTTTTTTTTTTTTTTTTTCCGTTTTTTTTTTTTTTTTTTTTTTTTCTTTTTTGTTTTTTTCCCTTTGAAAGAAAGAGAAAGAAAGGTGATACTACATATCCGTTGCAAGCTGCACACTGTGGATTCTGTTCTATTTGAAAGGAGGAGGAGGAGGAGCTGAACAAACAAGTCAAGTTTTCGTTCTGTAGGGAGACCTGTTCTGTGCCGATGATGAGAAAGGGACTCTCACAGCAAGGGCCTCGAGGGGAGAAGGGATGCGTGGGATGGTGGGGCGGGGGGTGTCTGTGTCGCAGTGAGTGTTAGCGTCACGACAGCTGACGTAACAATGTGTTTTTTGCCTAATTTAGACTTTTTTTTTCTTTTGTCATGAATATTTTTGCTTTTTTTTTTTTTTTTTTTTTTTTTGGAAAAAGTAAATTATAACACAAGAGCGTTAATGAAGAAGAGCAAGAAAGGGGAAAAGGGGGAGGAGGGAAGAGTAAGAGAGAGTGGGTGGGGGAAGAAGCGGGAGGGGGTTATACAGGGAAGGGAGAATCTAAGATGATCATAACCCTGAAAAAACTAACAACAACAATGTATTCAAGTTATGTATGCAGTTCTTGGCTGCTTCGTTTTCAGAACACGGAGAGAGCCTGTCTGTCTGTCTGTCCGCCGGGTTGGCTCTCTCTCTCTCTCTCTCTCTCTCTCTCTCTCTGTCTCTCTCTCTCTCTCTCTTTCTCTCTCTGTCTGTCTGTCTGTCTGTCCGTCTCTCTCCCTCTCTCTCTCTCCTCCCACTCTCTCTCTCTCCTCTCTCTCTCTCTCTTGTTCTGTCTTCTGTCTGTCTTCTTCTCTTGTTCCTCTCTTCTCTCTCTCTCTCTCTCTCCTCTCTCTCTCTCTTGTTCTCTCTCTCTGTCTCTGTCTGTCTGTCTGCTGTTTGTCTGTCTGTCTGTATGTCTGTTGTACTTGTTTTTGTTGTGGTTTATTTTCAATGTCGTGGATTGTGTTTGTCTTACAGAGTAATTTTGTAATGTATGAATTGGGAAAAAAAAGGGAGGGATAAAAAGGGTTCACGCAAACATGACGGTATATATTCGTTATAACCGGCTTTCGTATATCCGGCGTTGTTCACACCAAGAAGGATTGTAATGAAAGAATAGAATCACAATCGCTCCATTAGAACCGATTTCGGTACAGCGAGAAAGGAATTGCAAAAAAATAGGGTTCGATTGTGTAACTCAAAGGAAAAAAAAAAGGAGTGAAAAGGAAAGTAGGTTTTGATGCTATGACACGCTACACAAAGGGGTTTTGATGCTACTGACACGCTACACAAAGGGGTTTTTGATGCTATGACACGCTACACAAAGGAGGTCGAGGAAGGAGAGGAGACGACGGGAGAGGAGAGGGGGGAGGGAAGGGGGGAGGACGAGAGAGAGAAAGAGAGAGAAAGGGAGAATATGTGTATATATGTGGTTATGTGTGCGTGAACGTGCGCGGGGAGGGGGGGTGGGTAGGTGTGTGTGTGTGTGTGTGTGTGTGTGGGAGATGGAGGATGGGGAGGCGAGGGGGAAGAGGAAGGGAAGGTGGGTAAGGGAAAAAAGACCTGAGAACTGAGTGATGCACTCAGACAGATTAGCAAAGAGATCGATGCCAGAAGGCTGTTAGCAAAAGTACGGACTGGAGCATGTCCACTTCTCCTGTAGAAAGACGACAGAAAAAGAGGGTTCAATGCGGGGGTGTGAGTGTGTGGTGGGGGGGGGGGAGGGGGGGGGCAGGGGAGGGCGAGGGAGAGAGGAGGTTGGGGTGGTGGTGCTGGGATATGGGGGAGAGAGAGAGGGGCGTTGTGGGCATTGACATTGACGGGGAAAGGGGGGGGGGGGAGAGGAGACTGGGAAACGTGACCGGATCGTTATGCAAACATCTGATTTTGTCGTTTAATCGAAAAAATAGGGGAAGGGGGGGAAAAGGACAGACTGGCGTGAACGCAGCAGATATTTCAAGACACGTAACACGATACGCGCGCTCGCACAGCATATTCACACAAACCACACACACACACACACACACACACACACACAACCACACACACACAAGCACACACCACACACAGCACACATGCATGCATGCACGCGCGTGAGGCGCGCGCGCACACACGACCCTCATATATATGCCAATAGCCACAGACAGAATCAGCCGTGTCTCCCTGATGAATCCGATCCAGCGGACGAAAGGCCTAGGAGCAGGCAATACCGATAGATCTGCCTTCGAGAGGGATTACGATGGCTCCCTCATGCAGCTAGTGAAGGGTGTTCATTTTGATAATATATTTCGTACTTTTATATCCCATTTTCTTTCACCTTCAACCCCCTTTTTTTTTTTTTAAGTTCAAATCTTTGCCAAGTCATTACTATGACGGAAGAATTGCTATCCTGCACTTGTTTTCCCCCACTGCTTAATAATTGTTTGACATTACACACACACACACACACACACACACACACACACACACATATATATATATATCTATATATATATATATATATACTTATGTATATATATATTATATATATATATATATATACGCACTCATGCACGCACGCGCGCGTGCACACACAACACACACACACACACACACACCACACACACACACACACACACACCACACACACACTGTTGTTTACATTGACGCCCAGGCACTTTTTCGGATGTACACGAGGGTTATGGCTTGCAAACAGAAGGAGCGCTGAAAAGAAATGTGGGTCTGTACTGAAAAAGCAGAAACACACCCACGAACGCAATATGCAGGCACATGCATACTCATCCCTCTCTCATTATCTCTGTTTCTCTCCGTCTGTCTGTCTATCTGTGTGTTTGTCTGCCTGTCTGTCTGTACCTGTCTCTGTCTCTCTCTCTCATCTCTGTTCGTGTGGGTGTGTGTTGTGTGTGTGTGGTGTGTGTGTGTGGTGGTGTGTATTGTGTGTGTGTGTGCGCGCGCGCGCGCGTGTGTGCGTGTGTACGTGTGTGGTGTGTGTGTTGTGTGTGTGGTGTGTGTGTGTGTGTGTGTGTGTGTGTGAGTGTGTGTGTGTGTGTGTGTGTGTGTGTGGTGTGTGTGTGTGTGTGTGGTGTGTGTGTGTGGACATTGAGTGCATGGAGAAAACAAGCGGAGGCAGCAATATCTCCCCCATCATGATGACAATGACCTACCACACTTCATTCATCAAAACAAGAAAGGAAAAAAAAAAGGGGGGGGGGGCGGGGGGGGGGGGGGGGGGGGGGGGACTGGGGAATGGGAAGCAGTGAAGATGCTGAAGAAAGGAGGACATTGAAATGTAAATATCAATCCTTCACCAGCAGCCTGTAGAGACCACTGAACCTCTCAGTCTGGCGAATAGAACCATTAGTGCTGTTTGTCTAGAGCCCGCTTTCATCCCCTGGGCGAGATTCATCAGCGGAGCGGCTGGCTTAGCTGTGTTGATCCATCCTCAGCGTCTCAGAGACACCGCCCGTAGAATTCTGTAAGTATTCTACCACCACGGAGAGGAAAAGTGAAATCCCACGTGCGGCTTTCCTTGGCAGCCTTCAAAGAGAAAGAACGGGCAAAAGGAGAGGAAATCGCCATACTTAAACAGCAGCATATACATTCTAATCAATACTTTTTTTCACAAATACATTCTAATCAATGCTTTTTCACAAATACAGGACTGATCAAAACTTTTTTCACAAATACAGACTAATCAATACTTTTTTTCCAAAAAAACATACTAATCGGTTTTTTTCCCACAAACACAGACTAATCAATATTTTTTTTCACAAATACATACTAATCAATACTTTTTTCACAAATACATATTAATCAATACTTTTGTTTCACAAATACATACTAATCAATATTTTTTCACAAATACAGAATAATTATATTTTTTCACAAACAATACAGACTAATCAATACGTTTTCACAAGTACAGACTTAATCATACTTCTCTTTTCACAAATACAGACTAATCAGCACTTCTTTTTTTTCACAAAGGCATACTAATCCATCATATACTAATCAATACTTTCTTTTTTCAATCTGCCAGTTCCCGTGGCACTATGGTTCGCGTCACGGATTGCTCTGCTGGGAGAGTTCGTGGTTTCATTCCCACCAGAGACGTTTATTTGTGGCCTAGAACAGCACGTGCCTAGACCTGGGTTTGGGTCGCCTCACACGGGAAGGTTGGGAAGCACGCGATCGAGCTGCATCCTCCAAACACGTGCGTCTCTGACAGTGTTGCTCAAATTTCCTGCAGGTGTCTGTATCTCCCAGGCCTGGTTGATGTCGACATAACGTCATGAAAAAAGGAAGCGTAGATTACAACGTTTTCAAATAGTCTCTGACCGAAACGAAACTCCATACCATCATCTTTATGACTTCTCATCCTCTACGATCAGCAGAAGCAAAATCTGAAATTCTTCGGTACTTCGTGCCCTGTTCTCTCGTGGTGACCTCAGTTTCGGTTTTCTATCTAGGTCCACGTTTTTTGTGGATTTATTAAAAAGTTACCGGTGTGGCAAGTTCGTGGGGGGACTACTGTTGAAAAAGACGCACATGTACCCCTCCGTGTGATTGCGCCACTGACTATAAAGCATGTTCTTATAGAGTGCTGGGATTAGCATGATGTCAGACATCAAACACTTTACAGCAGATATTATAAAAATCTGGGGGAATGGGGATATATCCTCATGTGACTTTTGATTCCCGAAAGAGAAAAACATACTTTTTTTTTTTTATAAAAATCTGATCTCAGACTTAACGAAATTCCGGCGTATTTCTAGAACTAGCTTGTGTAGTTTCTCACTGGGAAGTATTCCAAAAGAAAGTTGACGAGGGTGTGTAAACAGAACTCCTTGAAGTCTGGGTTCCTCCCGTGTGAACAATCAGACATTGACCTCCCACTCCTTGAAGTCTGTGTCCCTCCCGTCTTGAACAATCAAGACATTGACCTCTGTCACACTCCTTGAAGTCTGTGTCCCTCCGTCTTGAACAATCAAGACATTCTGGAAGCTCTCAAAACGTTTCAAGCACATTCTATTAGAGCCTTCATCTTACCCTGCCGGCTCACACCTCGCTC